>CALNHX010003624.1:0-145479 GCA_940337035.1 Agriotes lineatus | reverse complement strand
TGAGCCGTGGTCAAGCAAGGCTAGGCTCGAGACAATTTATTTAGAAACCATCTGGGGAGATTTGGCAACGTTTAAACTAACAGGCTATGGAAGCCTCAAGTTTCTGTAAAAATTGAAGTAGGCACAGCGGCGTCTCTTCAAACACGTTCAGGCAGATTTCCAGCTGTGGTGAGATTATCCTTTTTGGTTTTCTTGTGAGTTCTAATTTCGTGGTAATTACGCCTGCTTCCATGCCTTATACTACCAATCCGCCGGCGCATCAAGCTCATATGGAATGCGGGTTCTTGCGATCTTCGATATGGATATCAAAGTAGGTCTGAATTTTTGAAATGTATAATTTGTTCACAATTGCAGATTGTGATGTTATGTCGACTTGAGGTTGTAAGACATGTATTTGAAAACCGCGATCGCGCAGAGTTCTTGATAAAATACATATTTTTATGATCATATTCAAGAAACAAGTACAGAAGCAATTATAATTCTAAGACAGTCTGTGGAGCTAGTAAGAGGTAATAAACCAGCATGAAAGAGATCTCCACGAAAACTCAAAATATGGAGGAAATTGCTCGAATAAACAGGCTGTAGCATACGTATAAAAGAAAATTAGAATAAGAATAAGAGAAGAATCAATACGTAAATACAAAGCTTTATACAAGCTGTAGAAATTGTAAGTGACGTACATAATTACTAGTATGCATACTACGTTCCAAAGTTCTATCATTTCCAATTACTGCAGTTTTTCTATTTAATTGCCACAGGCTCGAAAAAGAGTTTAGAGACTAAACGCTTTTTTAAATTTACCCATAAAGGAATTTACTGTAAAAGGAAAATAATTCTAGATTGTTCGTTCAATTGTTTGTGAAATTCTTGTCTTATAATTGTATTCACAATTTGAGCTAGAAGTTACAAGGTTTATAAGAGAATATTGAATAATAAATTTCCGTTACTTACACTATTTTCGGAAATTTTTGTTAGCTGTTATATCGAGCATCATGTTAAAATATGTCAACAGAAAATTGCAGACGAGTTTGAATGAAAAATGAACATGTTTTTGCTTTTCTAATCAACTCGTAAATTTTATTTAATTAAGCGCTAAAATAAATAATTAAGAAGTAAATGACCTTGGGAAAACGAACGACCAGATTTCTCATTTATTTTGTAACTAAGGTGGCAATAATTTTAATAAGAGTTGGAAGCAACCAATAAAGTTCTAATCAATTTCCTTATTAAATTGCTCGAAAATGTAATTTAGAATCGGCGATTAAAATAGCAGGAATTTTAATTCGTTTAAAATTTACTCGGTTCATTTTCGCTTTTAAAAATTCTTTTATTACGAGTCATTTGTAAAAAACGATCATCTAACAGAGAGGTGATTAACAGCTCCTTCTTTATGGATATTAATAAAATACACTTTTTGCATTTAATTTAGTGTTGGGAATTGGTTAGTGCTGATTTAAATTTTTAAGTGAGCAGATACATGGTAGATAAAATCCTTTACTGGAATTAGATACCAAAGTCGCCTCGGCAGGCTGCCCTATAATTAAAACACTGCTAAATTCCTGGATGTGTTTCAGGCAGGAAGTAGTGAAATTTAATGGTAAAGATCAAAGGCGTAGAAAATAATTAACAGGAACAGCCTCACCAACCATTCGCCGTTTCACTATCAAAGCACTCGCGTCATAATACGGAAAAAATGGCAATTAGATTCTTCTCTCTTTTAATAGCTATCGAAATTCATTACAATTCTGCTCATTTATATGTACATGTTTTTATAAAACATGCAAACACGAGTAAGAAATTTTAATGTTTTTCAAACTTTATACTAGTGAAGCCTCACATCGAAAATTTCTTTCGACAGATTTAAGCAAAACAGTTAAGGTAAGATTTATATAAATTTTAAGGTTAATTAAGACTCATCAAAATCTAATTTTACAATTAAAGCTAAGTTACAGAGGTCACTGACGGAAGAACGGCGACTGTATGAACCGAAAAGTGGCAGCTAATACTAGAAATAATATAATTTTATTTTATACCTGGCTGTTGCATAGCGTAAAACCAGGTTCCAAAAATGTATCGTTATTTGTCACTCACTTTCGAGAGATAACTTTCTTAGCTTAGATTCAACCATACCTAAGGAGAGTGAGAAATACACATCAGGTTTCATTCACTAACCTGACATTAATTAGCCACATGGACTAATGAATATAGCTTTCTTGTATATGGTCAGAGAACTTTTATTAAAACACTTTTAATGCCTCATTAGAAAATACACACCTTAACACAAACGACATAAGCATCAAATACTGTGTGGCAACCCAATAATTCAAATTTGCCGCCCACCGGATGCTAGCTACACGAAAATATCGACCTTTCCGAAATTTAGTGACCGGCAGTATTGCATAACGGCTGGGTTCAAGATCAACCGGCAGTAACATGATATTCGTAATTCATGACGATTTCTCAACAAAACAGTTGCACCACACCCTTAAACGAAAGGTGAGCACAGCTTTAGCTAGCTCTGACTCTCGGTAGAAAACATAGTGTGAGTAAGGACTAGCCAGTGATCCTTAGGGTTAAATATTAAATTAACACAAAATGGGCGCCAGTCGTTAAACACAAGAAAACACAAATATAGCTACCGATCAAATCGCCACCTACTTTGTAAGCTTGTTACTTCAACCTAAATCTTAAAAAGAACACTAGCAGGTTCAAGAAGGATCGTAGTACAGTACAAAGAAAATATAAACCAGCAACAGTTAATAGAATTTAATATCATCAACAGTGTTTATTTATTTTGGTACTCAGCCAACAGCCGTTAGGCCAATTATAGGCGTCGCCGTACATTTTATCTTCTAACCCCACTAACGACTGTAGTGATGTTATTATGACATCCGGGTTCAACTATTTCTGTGACAGCCGTACCACGAGGCCCCGAGAGAAGCAGCCGTGGAACTCCCATCCAAGTTCTGACCAGAAAGAGCGTTGCTTAATTCTACTGATTATGCGTGGACGCTTGTTCAAGCTACACCACCCGGTGTAATTAAAGCTAGAAGCTTAATAAGGCCCAGAACTGTAAAGTAACAAATAAAGAAGTTAGAGTCACTCAGATGATAACACACAAATATGAATTGTTAAAATTCGAAATACATTATATACAACAGATTAAAAATTCCGAACGCCAGTAACATTAACGGCTGCGCTGATAAAGAAGCGCTCAAACCCAGGTTTGCAAACTTTTAAAATGGAAATTACAATAAGCTGGGTGTCCATGGGTTGCTTATAGAAATAAGTATTAGGTACATAGAAAAATTCAGCCACCCTAACTGATAAAATTCGAACGCTTCAACCGTTACAAATAATCTAGTATTTATCGCGTCAATTTGATAATCGAAAGCCTTCGTAGAACTGCTTATTCTTAGGCAATAGCCCTTTACCGATAAATAAAACAAGCAAGCTGAAAATCAAAGCATATACTCACGAAACGTTAAGGAGGGTCTCGCCAGCTCCTTCATGGAATTGTTGAATTGGGGCCTGAAGCGGATGCAGGCGGCTGCTGCAGCCGGAGGAAATCCAAGCCTTCACAAAACTGCTTTTCACAAAACTGCTTGCATCTGAGGACACGCCGCAAAAACCGTTTGTTACGATGAAATCCGGCAACAGGAGCAGATCGCAAGAACCTGCAATCTATATGAGCTTGATGCCTAAGAGCCGGCGGATTGGTAGTATGGGGCATGGAAGCAGGCATAATTACCACGAACTTAGATTTCACAAGAAAAAACTAGAAAGAAAAATTCCACCAGAGCGGGAAATCGGACTGAACGTGTTTGAAGAGACGCCGCTGTGCTACTTCATTTTTTACAAAAATTCGAGGCTTTCATAGCCTGCTAGTTAAGACTATTCCAAATCTTCGGAGATGGCTTCTAAATAAATTGTTTCGAGTCTAACCTTCCTTGACCACGGCTCACTATCGAGAGAAAGGCCGCACCAAGACATTCTTCCCAGGTGTCAATTTCGAGGGTCGAGCGTTCCTTGGGCAAAATCTAAATCACGCCACGCCAAAAGCGGGGCGTGCGAAAAAGCCTTACACAGTGAATAAAAAATAGACCACGTGTTGCCTAACCTCACTTAATTTGAGCGTTGAGTATAATTACAGTCACACATTACAATAGCAACAGAAAATAGACATATGTCAAGTTCGTTGTTGTAGTTTGCGCAAGTGCACGCCCAATTCTTCTAATTTAATATATCCCCCGACAGCAATAAATGTTACACAGTAGTCATCTTGACAAAAAGTCCGACGTTTATTCTTGTAAAAATTGAATTTAAACAAAATTCGGTTGTTAGAATTTGAACTTAAGTCACAATCGACGTTTAACCTCCAGCGCGCGGAGACTTTCTGACAAAAGCAACGGCCCAGGGATGCGCGAGTAGCGCATCCCCATCTGAATTTCCCCAGGAGCCGATCCAGATGATAGGGGTTCCAACGAGTATAAGAAGACGATGCCTGGCCAGTTGTAGACACTTGCGGGTCCAGCCCTACCCGGAGAAGCTATCTCCCTAAGCCCCCGCTCCAGCCAGAGTAGACTTGAATCGAGATTTTCCATTCAGAAGCGAATCTATTCAAGCATTTAGAGTCTAGATATTACACGTTAAATTATAAAGATCTATTTTATTTCCATGTTAAACTGTACATACATTTTCTTATATTAAGTTCTAATAATGAGATGTAATAATAGAGATAATATGCATAGTTTGTCGAATGTATCCTCGGCTAGTTGACTTCCCCAAGACACATGCACTCGAAAAGTCAATTCATAGACCCCGTTTCGTCGCAAAAGGACCGACGAAAAAATAATCGACATTTAAAATTTTCGCGGAAAATGACTCCACTGACGCTGTGCCGCAACCTATAGTTATGCTGGCCATTTCGTTGGAAATTACTGTAGGCCGACAACGTACCATCCATCATTGGTGCAGATTTCCTGCGCTAGCAAGATTTACTTGTGGATATAAAAAGTCGGAGGTTAATCGACAACACAGGTAAGATATCCAAGGCAGCGGAAATCGTTTTGCCATTCAATTAATACAACTGTCGCGAACGACTCTGTACACCGCGAACTTTTAAACCAATTCCTCGGTATTGCGCGCAAAACGTTAGTAACCCCGTTTAAAAACATTTTATTGAGTATCACAATACACCACACAAAAATGACTTTAGTAGCTGAACGAGTTTCCGCTTGCTACTCGAAAAATTGAAAGCAGCAAAATAAAAATTCCAGTAATGCAAAGAATATGTAGGCCCTCCAGCAGACCGTGGACCAGCCCACTTTACCTCGTTTGACAAGTGGAGGGCCTGGGGAGATTACCGTCACCTAAATGCACTTACAATTCAGAATCGCTACACCATCCCCATATCATGGATTTTTTTTTGCATATTAAATGCAAAATTTACCGCCATTCAGAGGCTACAGATACTGCCTTAAAATTGTAGATCGTTTACCCAGGTGGCTTGTGCAGCCCCTATAAGGGACATCACCAGTGAAACTGCTGCTATCGCTTTTTATAGTTGTTAACTTTCTCGGTTTTGCGCCCTTCGAAGGATTACACCGACCAAGGTAGACAGTTGAAACCTAGCCTATTTAGGAACCTAACCAATCTATTGAACACCAAACCAACCCGGACAACTGTCTACTACCATTACCTCTGAAACAACAAAGCCACAGTTCTTCGGCGTGAGGTCGTGTTTCAAGAAATAGGGAAGAGGCTCAATAAATTCAATTATCGGCCAATTCGGCTTTCTTGTGCTGACATTACTCCCCAAGTCCCCAGAGCTGTGGCTTTATTGTTTCGGAGTTAATGTTAGAACCCGAAATGCAACGATTTAGTAGAGCGTTGGCATAGAACCGTTGGTGCGTACGGGTTTTAAATCGGACTTCAAGTGCTCAGCTGATAAACTCCTCTGCGGGGTAGCTTTTCGTCTTCCTGGAAAATTTATTTCAACACCAAAAGTTCCTAGGACCCAGCAGGCTTTGCATCCCTTCTTAAAGAAGTAGCCTACAGCAAGCGTCTACATTCACCCGGTTTTGACAACTTGTACGCTTATTTTTCCACCTGACGATGCTATACGTCGACCACTACAACATCGTTATACTGGCCTATAGAAGTCATCTCCAGGCTCAACTATTCTGAACAAACAAGAGATCCGGAACCTCTAGGTAAAGACACTAAACCAAAAGCTTTGTAACCCATCCAAACCCTGTCATGCCGTCTGCGGTTCCATTTAGTTTTGATATTTGGCACTCACCGGATACTAGCTACACGGAAAGCCCTATCAGCAACTACGAGTAGTACCAAGGGCTCGACTTTTCTGGTATTCGGTGATCGTCAATCAACGGTTGGGTTCAAGACGCTCGGCGACACGTTAATGTAGCATTGTTAAGTGATTATTGTTTAAGTTTTAATAAATTCGTTTAATTCGTGCAGAGGGGGTTGGTAATTCGAGGGTCGAAATTCTTTTCGCGTCAACCTTTCATCTCTGGGAGTCCCATCTCCAGTGGTGCAACTGACTTCAAGCAGAGCCGATGTGCGTAGGCTGTTTCGGAAGACTTTACCTAGCCAATTTTGGAAAATTACGACCTCTATCGCATACATCCAGCTTCCCAAAGCGTAGCTTACGAATCTGAAATTCTGATCTCGTTTCGTTTTGAGTATTGCGGAAATCCCTTTATCGTCCCCCCGACGCAGCCCTAAAAGGTGTTTCATCTTATCTTGTGTAGAACAACGTCAGATCAATCCTGGACAATCTTGAAGCGGTTAATTCTTTATTCGACAAACCGACGCAGCCCTGAAAAGGTATCCCGTCATATTGTGTGGAGAACGACGCCAGCTCGTTCGTGGACAATCTTGCGCTGTTCATTATTTATTCGATAAGCCGACGCAGACCTGAAAAATTTGCCCTCATGTGTGTAGAAAAACGTCCATTCTTTATTTGACAAGCTGACGTAACCCTAAGGGTCTCTTGTCATATCGCGTGTAAAACAGCGCTACTTAATCCGTAGACAATATTGAAGCTATTTAGGCTTTATTCAACAAGCCGATGCAGCACTGAAACGTCTTCCGTTATATCGTTTGTCGAACAACAATCTTAAAGTCACCTATTTTGGTTTCATCTAATTCCGGCCCCCGATTCTATACCAACTTGGCTCATCGCGCGATATGACGTGACAACCGGGTACTCCTTTTTGTTACGGTCGTAGCTGCAAGGCTGACCGATTAAAATATGTTTATTAATTTTATCTTAATGGAGTTCTTAAATTTACTGTATGATTTTAATTTGTACAGCTCAGTGCAGGTTAACGTATTTTAAATTCAAATAAGCTATTTCAGAGATTACGAAACAATGTAGGTCCAAATCCTGGAGCTGCGCGTACATGTTTCTCATCGCCGAACTAAATTTTCCTGGTGAAATTTTCCCATTACATCATCGGTATACGTATACCCATTACCTAACAAGACCTACTGAACCCATTTTAATCTTGTTACATGTCATAACAGGGTTTCCTCTACAGCAGTATGCTATTGTTAAATTTCTGTTTAATTTATTCCAGATTAGATGCTCCGTAACCCCAAAGGAAAATTTTGCAACTGCGATCACAAATTTTATTTTGGACACAGCTTTATAGTTTGATACTACACGAAAACGTCCTTACGACATGAATTTGACATCCAAAATACTTCACCGTCAGTTACCCGATAAAACGACACAAGTCGGAAAATTTTCGGATCCGTTGCACCAATTGTGTTATGATGGGCTGTAATAAAAGTTGCCGACTAAGATTTAGAAGGAGCAGGGGGGGTTTATTGCGGCCTTAATTAGGGCAACGCCCCGGTAAACAAAATACAGATGTTAATTGCCAGACGCTACCACTTTACTAAATCGAGAAAAACAGGTGAGCTCACCGAGAAAGTGGAAGCGGTGAACAACCTTTCCGATCTAACCTTGGAAGTCCTCGAGCAACTTACCTTCCTTGCATATTCCCACAGCTGCCTGAATCCCTTTACAGCGGAAAACATAAAAAAATCACATACAAACGTCATAAATCTACTAAGGAAAAGCACAACTGTACAACTAATTGAAAATGAACTATATTAACGTAGAAATATGTATGTGAACAATAAACATTAAAGGAAATACTCGATATGGGTTAGTATTATTAACTGCGCAACGTTTAATCTAAATACAGGCGGTAAACTTGACAGCAAATGATCTGACTCAAAAACGGTAGCAACTTTAATTACGGAATAAAACTACTTACAAATAATAAATGATGGTAATTACTTTAATCCCACAACGTTAAGCTAAGTACATACAAACATTAAGACTTGGCGATAAATACTCAGATTGACATAAGGACAATAACAATAGTTCAAATGCTTAATTTTAAATTGTCAGCCGCTCTACGTAACATGGCGACACTTCAAAAATCACTCTTCACTGCACCCAAATGCTTGTTAAAATTATACATGGAAAACACAATACCTTGTAGGGGTTATGCTTGATCTGTTTGTGATGTCCAACGATGCTGCACGCCGTGCTCAAGCGACTGTCCCAAAATACTTGAAGGACTGCGAGGAATGACCTAGAGTGGTATCTGTCGAGAGGATCTGGACGATGGTAAATCTCCCAAGGAGGGTAGAAGACGAAGAACGTAGTCGAAAAGCAACGTAACTTTATTAAAACGAACTAGCGCGAAAGAGGTTCTAATTAATTATCCGTCCCAAAAGCGTCAATCGGAGCTTGCCCTCCGCGATACAAGAAAACTTAGGTTAATAACTGCACCAAACGTCTATCAAATGACCAAAATTGACCGATAACACCCATTTACAGTTTAACTTAATTTCCACGTTTCTCGGCGAAGGACCAGGGCCTCCGCCGATGCGGAATAAACGATGACACTTGTTACATTTTCTTAGTCAGGCGGTTGAATCCGAAGCCAAAGGAAACGCGTGCGTGAGCTACCTATCACACTCTCTCTAACTTAAACAGAAACGTCCGGGTTGCGTCAAGTTGTGCAACACTCGTACGTGACTTTGAATACGTGGACACTCTAACATCGGAAAATAGGTCTCTAGTACAGGAATAGAGACACGATAAGCCGACTTACCTCATTCATGCGGCAAATAAGCACATCTAAATTTAAATAAAACGCTGCCCAAAATATGATGAAATGATCCGGAGACATCAGTATTTGAAATGAACGAAATTGAGTTTTAAAACATAGCTAAACTATCATTTTGGGCCTAGTTTGAAATACAGTTCCGGAAAAGCGTTAAATACAAAAATTATCCTTACAAGCTGTGTCATTCTCCACAATTAGAATACATTTCGTAAGCACATCCTGTGTTTTAATTTCCTCGGTACCGGGTACCGGTTATCTACAGCGAGCTTTCCCGTATGTGTAAAATGGGGAGGCGCCCGCTGGCAAAACTGGGAAATTTTGCACAAATAATAATAATCCACAAATCGGTAATCCGCCACAATAAACAAAATAATATCAACCAATTATGTCTCAAGTACTTACCCACACCGTATTGCCTTAATAGTCAAGTCCTATTTTAGGTACCGATCGCTACTTCCAAACAAAATTTAATCTGGAACATCGAACATCGACATCTTACTTTATTCAGTCAGGGATTCCACAAGACAGCGTGGTAGAAGCCCTCTTATATTTGATTTTTATTGTTGAAATTCCAACCACAGACAATACAAAAATTGATACTTTCGTCCAACTCTGGGATGTTCTAAACTCACAAATACCAAGATAAGCCAAAGACTACAATCTAAAATACTAAGAAAGATTCTGAAAAGATACCGGAACAAAACCCTTCACGATGACTCAGGTACATCTACCGTTGAAGACAAAATCCGTAGATTAACCAGAAATTACTTAAACAACCTCTAAGGGCACACAAACGAATAAGCCAACAACCTCATGCAGCTCATCGAGAACAGAAGAGACGATAGCCCACAGACATAGACCTTAGGGGCAGTAGAAATAACACAATTTCGCTTGTATAAATTTATTGATAACACACTCTCACACGATTAAAACAAAACATGAAAATGTAATAAACTGTATCAGATCCAAAACTAATGAAAAAACAACATCCGGAACTATGCGTCTTCACCTTAGCAGTAGGTACTATTAGAGAAATTGCCAAGTCAAACCAAAACCAACCCGTAAGTCGGGGTTACGCAATAGGAAGCCCAGCGAAATTAAAAATAAGTTTACTTGCTTGACAATTATGTTAGATGCTTTAGTAGAGCAAAGTTGAAATGTAAAGACACCAGCGTCCCAGCATAACCTTATGGTGTGCTGGTGTCTTTACATTTCAACTTTGCTCTAATTCACCGTTATAAGGTCACTATATCAATAAGGTACCGCCATTCCATTCCTCGCGTGAGAATGTGAGAAAATTGTGAGATAAGGATAACAAATACAAATTTCCCAAGTGCAATAAGGAAGACACTAGTTTTTGGGGATTTTCTTTTTGGTGTAATGGCACTTGTAAAGTGAGGAATCTGTTAGGTTATGTGTTTTTATCACCAGTTGGAGAAAATTGTGCGACAAGGATAGATATAAAAAATCACTAATGGCGGTACCTTATTGATATAGTGACCTTACACCGTTAATATAAGTAGCACCACCTCTCAGAATTGTTAAAAGGTGGTTTACAGTTTTCTGTAATACACATAGCGAGAAGAATTTTAACAGCGCTCTTTCACTAGTTTATGGCGCGCTCGGTAACGTCGCCACCTGTATTGTTGTCAGGCGCGTTTGTGTGTGCCTGGGGGACTCCCCGCCAATAAAAAACGAAAATGCATGTGTACAAGAGCCTTCTAGGATGATCCAAAAAGAAGAAGTACCTCCATTTTGGGACGCTGCGAAATATTCCGGTAACGCCGCTATATGAGGCATTTAGCGTCCAGAACCCAGTGAGCACAGTTCGTGTTACCAATCAAGTTAAACCGTTTTGAGAAAAATTCGAAGTGCAAAAACTACGCGTGTGTAATTCGTAGTTTGTTGTTACGAATATATAGTTAGCAGATCAGCAATACGAAATTCCGGGCTCCAACAGAGAGTTTAAAAATCACAGTTCGTAGTTAAATTCACTTTCCGCGGTACCACAAATAATTTAAGCAATTACATCTACCTTGAGCTGGTCGCAGGGCGTTGCTTGTTAACTGTACAGATTTCAATTGCTGTGTGCGACGGTGTTCACACATCTCAACGATGGAATCTTAATCTGGACTTTGAGGAACTTGTGCAAGGACAGCGATGTTACATAGAAAGAATCGAAATCCAATTTGTTACGGTATTAATTCATCAGATCGACATAGGTCGTATTGATTGTTCAAAAACGGGTACAAACTACAGGGTTCGCCGGCTTTACTAAAAAGAACACAGATCTTAATGTGTTGGAGCAGATTTTGTTGCTCCGGTTACTCGCACTTAACTCAGTCGGGAAGGCGTGGTTCGAAAGCTCAAAAAAAAACCGGCGGCACTTACCCTGATGGATTGCTTAACAGAAAAAGAAATGCCTGAGCGCCACTTGGTTCTGATTAGGGGTGGCTGACGTGTCTAGAACCAAGAACAATACACGTAGCCTATGTAGAAGTCCTCCAGGTACGTTGTTGAACACCTCCGCCTGTTGTTTACCAAGCCTCCTCCGAGTAGCCGGGTGACCTTGTCGTTAAATCACTTACCTTCAAGGCCACCGTCACTAAAGAATAACAAAAGAACACTGAATGGCCCAGGGCTTGGGGCTTGCTTACCATAAAGGCGTACTTTCAGCTTTACATTGCAAATTACACTCGGCCTTTGCCACACTGGATTAATTAATGACCCAGAAGGGGTTCTGAACTCAACCAATAATCAAAGTGACTTTAAGGGGTTTATTATTTAAAGAATTAAAGTTTACACAAATCTTTACATTGATAAAAATCACCCGGAGGTGAATTCAAGCTTAGTAAAAAGAAAAGGCACACCCTACATGAATATAAAAGGGGCTCCCACACAAAGTTACCTTATGGTCTAAATATGTTGTTACACAACGGACAAAACGAAATAGATAACAGGGGTGAAGCCCCTGGTTAACAACAAACAAATCAAAACATAGGCTTAAGCTTTAAGTGAACGGGCGCAATATTTACGAACTCCCGGAAAACACATAACAAATATCGTCGCACCCTAATTAGGCACACGAACACAATTGGTGTAATACATAGCTCCTACCTGATAGCTGTAAGCACGTCGCTAGTTTCTGCTATAAACTCGTCCTCGGGGAAGCTTGGCAAGGCGTTGCGGAGGTACAGAAAGGGCTGGGGCCGGGCCTGATAGTTGTTTAGCGCAGAGCGGCGCCTAAAATGATGTGGGCCCCTCCTTGGGAAGAATCGGAGCGATAGAGTTGATTTTATTCCCGGCTTCAGAATGGCACGACGCAATCGGACTTTGCAAATAATGCAACCGGGGTACTACAACAATTAACACGCGGTGGGCCTCCCGTCGACTTCGATAAACTCAGCGTCGGTAATTCAAAAATGCAGTACGCAAAAGGTTTTTCCCCACAAAGGTACGGGAAACCGTTAATCACAAGCTTAAAGATGTCGTCTCTAAATGGATCTGCAAATGGTGCAACGATCTTCCCCTGGGAAGTACATCAACTTAAGGAGACGAATCGGCTATATGCCAACACTGAAATATCGATAACTCAATCGCCCACCGCGCGCGATCGTTCAAAAACACCCAACAAGGGTAAAATAATCGTCCAAAGGTCTAAGCTGAACTCCAAATCAAAATTTAATTACGTGAAGATCACAAAGTTCGCGTAACGTGGACACGAAACTACACTGCGTTCACAGAACGCATCCCGGACCGCCGCAAGCGGTCCGGGAGCGACAAAACTTGCACGTTAGTTGTGGTTCACAGCTCGATGTCAATTAATTCAGAAACGCGCGGGTAAAAACGATGGTCACCCCCGCGCAGAATGATCTCATTCTTTCAGAACAAAGAACCTGCCAGTCTTGCAAAAGAAACAAGGAACAAATAACACGAACAATTCTAGAACCTTCGACAGCCAAATCAGCGCTTTCAGCGAGCGAGGGGCGCAATGCAAGAAGCTAAGAAAATGTATTATTTTACAATCTAATTTCCAGGAAAGAAACTTCACGTCGGCCTTGTGCAGGCGATCGGTTCCTGCATTAAAGAATGAATTCACGGACACAATTCGGCAAATGCAACATAAACGGTGATATTTATAATAGTTTCGAGGAAAGAAATCTTACTATGGCCTTGCGCCCGCGTTAAAGAATTGGTTACTTAAGAAAACAAATACGAAGCGCAAGCATTTCAATGCCCGCCGGACTAAATTTAAATGTAACTAGTACAGGGCCGAATCCAGGAAAAATTTGGGCAGAATATTTTTAACTAATTTCGTTAATGACCCTTATAGTTGGACTGATAGCAGAAATGGCTGAACGAGGTCGAAAATGATCTAACAAATTGCCTCGAAAGGTGGGCGCAGAGTAAAGACGACTACCTCCTATATCCACAAATGTGATTCGAAGGGTAAGTTAATTAACGGCACTTGCTACGAAATTCGCCCTTCGTTAATCGCAATTATTAAGGAGCCTACAGGTTGATCCGGCTTTTAGCTGCAGTTGAAGGATAACTTCCCGATAAAGAAGCTCCCAATTTGTACGAAACTAACGAACGCTGCTCCCCGCGCCACGTAATAGAACTGGCTCACTCAAATGCCTGGGACTCAATGTCAAGATAATGCTACTAAGGATGCATTTCCCGCTTGTGAGTATAGCAAAAATAGCTACAATCTTTCGGCGTGAAATCCTTTTTGTTGAATTACCAGTCTGCCACGTGTGGTGCTACATTCTTGCGACAAGCTGGTGTCATACTTTTAACCCTTGCCTAAATAAGTGGACAGGGCCGAGCTTGGCCCGAAAAATCGACGACTAAGCGAATTATAACAGATAACGTTATGGAATAACAATTAACCTAACAGGTTTTCTATGTCTTCTCCACTCGCTAGCATCCATGGTGACTATGTAATTTTAGCAGCTCTTCTGTCGTATTTTCTTTCAATTTTTTATTCTGGAATGCAAGGTACCTTTTTAACTGCTTGTGAACATCATTTTTATTGATGTTTTAGATCGATCTGTGTTGGGTGTCTAATTACGAATAATCTAAAAGAATTTTTTTAAAATTAGCAAAATTATTACGTTTAAAATAGTATGGGTCAGAATCAACCACTGGTTGGCAATACACCACATTAAGGGGTTGAATGTGTCCCGTGAGACTAGTTTACAAACATTAAATTTCTTGATCTACGACCACTACTAAAAGTAGGCCTTTTAGCGCTAGCTTGTTTCACTAAAAGTGACGTTTTATAGTTTACCGTGGTTAAAGAAAATCAGCTGTTTACTTTTAGCACATGGGCTAAGAGTGAAGTGAGGTTATAAAACTACAATTTCGAACTGGAAGTGAAGTTGTAAAGTTATTCTAGTTGCTTCTTGCGTTACAGGTAAAGTGTTTTTGAAATAATTAGAGCATTATGTAATGAATACAGTCAGATGTGGAGTATCAATAATTACATTTCGTAACTCACCTTGACAGTACTGGCGTGGCAAACAATCGCCCGCGCGGCGTGGTCTACTGTTTATTATGACATAAATTAAAAATGTCGCAGATGCAAACCTTTGTTAAATCGATATTTATGGATTTATAACGGTAAAATTAAGGTCGTAGATAAAATATTGTATGCAACGCGTGCTAAAAGTCGTTTATACACGAGACATGTTATGAAACTCAGCCTTCGGCTTTGTTTCATAATTTTCATGTCTCGTGCATAAACGTCGACTTTTAGCACTTGTTGCATAAATAGCTATTATTAACACTAGCTATTTTTAGATTACAAGAACGCACAGTTAAAAATTTACAATAATTTTAATTGACCATGCTATATTTATCACTTGAATTATATATTACTAGCAACCAGTGAGACAAATGTCTCATTTAATAAAACAAAAAAGACCGTTTTTCAAATAGAACGCGTATTAAATAAAAACAATAATATTTTTTAAAATCACGTGATTGAAATTCGGTTCCTGACCTGACATGACCATTCCAAACATATAACTTTCATAACTTTTTTCTCTATCTCTTACGGTTTGGCTGCTGAAACAGCGTCCCGGACGGACCAACGTCCCGGACAGACAAGTCTATTAGATAAAGGATTTGTTCTATCGGTCAAAGTAAATGTGTAAGTCGAAAATGTAATCTTATTTCATCAAATTCACAAATTATTTTTAAATTCAACAACCACAGAACACGGCAAAACGAAACTATACCCAGAGATGGAGAGTCGGCCGACAGGACAATCACATGATTTCTACAAGCAGCAAATTCAAATCAATTTGAAGTTGTTGCGCTTGATTGAATGCGCCCTGCAGGTGAATGTAAATGTACCTAAATTCTATTTGCTCTTTCATATAGTATGAGCAAAAAGAAAGTTCATTCAAGATGTCTTTGGAGTTTTGAAGTCATGTGTATTGTAACATCAGAAAGTTATAGCTAGTCTTTGCCACTGATATTTTATAGACAGTAGTTGACGGTGGCTAATGTCGCAACGTGATCATAACCGTGACCAAGACTTTCCGTAATAAAAGCAACAGAAATATTTACAAGCATGCAGAAGAAGAAGAAGAAGAGATCATAACCTCACTTTGTAGGAAATGTCAAATGACAGCTTTATATTTTCTGGTGTTATAATACACATGACTTCAAAGTTTAAAGGCACCCTTGATGAACTTTCTGTTTGCTCATACGATGGTTAGATCTTGGTGCCGCGCAAACCTACCAAAAACGAGAGTTCATAAATTACCTATACTTTGAAGAAGGAAGTAGTTCTTTTGAATTCCATTTGACCTAATCACAATTTATTGTAAACATACTTATAAAACACTTATTAGTTATACAGCAAAAGAAGTAAGTACAGAGTATTTGTTGTATAATATAAAATGAAAATAACCAACTTAACCTACACTAATTTTGTATTGTTCTTTTTCCAGTTAATTAATTTGATAAGTTGGAGCTTTTCGTATTTATAACAATGGACGTGAAGCATGAATTAGTTACTTATAATTGGTGCAATCTAACAACCAGCAAAGTCAATGAAAATGAAACAGTTAGAAACTTAACTGCACGGCAAGGGATCATAGAAGGGACTTCCGACAACACAGCTCATCAGGTACTCACTATAAAACAGGAGGAACTTGATATAAAAGATGAATTGCATACTACATATCCAGGAAGTAAAAACCTTTTAGAGAAATCATTTTCGAGCTATAAAACCTGTGAATATCAAACAAAAAAGTATATAAGAGACGAACCTTATTCTTGTTCTGTTTGTGAGTATAAAGCATCTGACAAAAGTAATTTATATAAACATTTCAAAGCACATACAGGAGAAAAACCACATTCTTGTTTTATTTGCGACTATAAAGCAACCCAGAGAACTAATTTAGTGAATCATATGAAAACCCATACCGGAGAAAAGCCGTACGCTTGTTCTGTTTGTGAATATAGAGCAAGAAACAAACACTCGTTAGTTACACATGTGAGAACACATATTGGAGAAAAACCTTTTTCTTGTTCTATTTGCGAGTATAAAGCAGTTGAGAAAAGTAAATTAGTTGTGCATATGAGGACGCATACAGGAGAAAAACCTCATTCTTGTCCTATTTGTGACTATAAGGCAACCCAACGATCTAATTTAGTGAGACATATAAAAACTCACACAGAAGAAAAGCCGTATGCTTGTTCTATGTGTGAATATAGAGCAAGACAAAAACACTCATTAATTACACATGTTAGAACACATGTAGGAGAAAAACCTTTTTCGTGTTCTATTTGTGATTATAAAGCAGCCCGGAAAAATACATTAGTTGAACATATAAGGACGCATACAGGAGAAAAACCGTATTGTTGTTCTATTTGTGAGTATAAGGCAACCCAGAGAAGTATGTTAATGGGGCATATGAAAACTCATACAGGAGAAAAACGGTATGCATGTACTGTTTGTGAATATAGAGCAATAAACAAACATACATTAGTTAAACATATGAGAACACATATAGGAGAAAAACCTTATTCTTGTTCTATTTGCGAGTTTAAAGTAGCCCAGAAAAATAGATTAGTTAAGCATATGAAGGCTCACGCTAGATTCTAGAAGAAAAAGTTTAGTGTTGTCGTTTTTGTGCATATCAATCGAACGTAAAACTATGGAGCTTAGTTTAACATATAACTCATGCTTATTGTTGTTCTATATGTGAGTGTAGATAAACATGGCAAAGCCACTTAATTGTGCATGTGAGTTAAACCTTTTGCTTCTACAATTTGTGAGTATAAGGCAACACAAAAATGCATCTTAGTTAAACGTATGAAGGAAATTTTTACCAATTTAGTTGACCATTGTTGGATTTACATCTGATATTCTAAAGATGCCGTAAAATAATTGTAAAATGCGGTGCGATTAAATGAATTACAACTAATCTGTAGTTTCTTGTCACTAGTAAAACCCCCCCATTGGAGGATATTGTAATATAACAAGTTGCCTAAATTATAGAAATTGCTTTGAATTATGTACATGAACATGCTCTACAAAATTTTGAAATAATTTCTAGTATATACGCTACTTCGTGTTATATTGTATTAGGGCAAGAGGTAGGTAATTGGCCATAATAAAAAGCAAGAATTGTACATTGAAGATATGCAAATAAATAAACTTAATTTAAATTAGTGTAATCTACCTTAGTATTAAATCATCTTGCCGTGCAAAGGCCTCCCCAATATTCATTGTTACCTTGGTCCTTTTCTCCAAGTTCATTTAAGTCGTCTGTAATGTGTTCAAGTAATAAATAGGGCATCGGGCTTTAGAGATTCTAGTGCGTTTTTCGGCATTCAGCCTTGAGCACCGTTTAGATGCAGTCGATAGCGTAATTCTTGTGTAGGGGCGATGACCATTTGAAGGGCTAAGCGTGTATATGTAGCCATGAGTTTTCAAATCGAAAAACTGTCGTCTCCAAATCGCTCTGTGTCGTTAACGCGAAAACTCCATCATGCCCAAATATTAGTAGGGGCAGCATTTGACGAAGTCTTAATCGTAGTCCATGCACCCCCGTTCTCATTGTTGAGGATTTGACACCGCATCCCCCATAGGAAATCACACCATTTGTCGTTGAGTCACCGAGTTCTCTCAATTTGCCCTGTAGGACCAGAGGGTTTCATCGGCCAGGAGGTGTGCGATGAAACCAGTTGTGCTTCATAAAACCCGCAAAGGCGCCACGCCGCTAGGATTATAACAAGGTGTTGTGTGGATACAATTAATCGTTGATTTTGGTGCTATAGTTTAAAGTGCTGCCACCAATTAAGAAGTCAGTGGCGCTTTCCAAAAACGCTGAATAACGACGTGACTTATTTCTAAACTTTAGTAAGTAACTTACGCTTAAATGTTTGACACGAGTCATTAAGTGTTGCCTTTAGCATTGTGTGAACTCCCTATGACGTCATATAGGTGTAGGAATAAACCTTTCTTACAATTTTCAAAGTTAATATAGCCAGGTTAAATTAATCCTTGCTTTTTAATAATTGGTTGGTAGGTTAAATTAGTAAGCAATTATAAGTTCACGGTGACGTCATCGATTAAACATAGCGGGAGGTAAATAAAATACCACCACAATAAGTAGAAATTTAGTTCAGTAAATGCTCAAGTAGTATTTGAACAGGGATTCGGGCATGATGCAGGTTAATCCGAAGAATTTAGGTTTATGGAAAGAGCAATTAATCCATGTTCTTGTTTACGTTGGACAAGATGGGTTAGTATTTTTATGCTCCCAGGATAACGCGAGACTGCACTTGGAAACGAGCAGCAATTCAGCTTACAACAGAAGCTCTCCGATATGCAGCAGGGGCTCGGCAAAGGCTTCCGCCGGAAAATACCTACAACAACTATGAAGCTCGACTTTGACGACTCTCTGGGGTCGACTCTATAAATCGTAACGCAAGTGCCTACTTGCAATGATGAACGACAGAGAATAAGCGAACACACACCTTAAGCTCACGGCTCACAGAACTCGATGTGCTACGTAGCTAAGAATTCGCAATCAAGTGCGATAGGTAGACACAATCTCATAATGTTTGCTAAATTAACCAGTTAAGGTCCGCAATTACGGGAGTGAAACTCAAGGCACCTATTACGCACACACAAATCACTATAAATCGGCTACGAGCTAGAACAAACGGCAAACAGCGAAAAATGGCGTGCCATTGGTTCGACAGACGCTAACAAAAAGAAAGAAGCGAACGTGCATAAACAAAAATGACCTCCACACAGTTACGGCCTAACAACGGATCGATATTTCTTGCACAAGCTGAAGGTCGCCAAAAGAGTTCGGTGGCCTTAAAAAGTATACCCCAAAAACGAGATACTGGTACGCGATGTTCTACTAATGTTGACGATTTTTTAAATTTGCGTTCGACTTTAAAAGTTAATTATATATAAATTCATTAGGTATTAAAAACTTAAAATTAAACATCTTATATTTTTGCATTTTTGGGCCCCTTGTTAATATTTCCCGAGTCAGCAATTATTAAGTTTACACACAATATGATTTTAACTTTTAATACCTCTAAGCTGGTTGCATAGCCGCATGGTCCAAGTACTGGTCAAACGGTCTCGAGAGTTAAGCAACGTTCGCAGCGGTCGGCACTTGGACCTATAGTGGCAGTAAAATAGCAGCCAGCCGTGCCTCGGAGAGCACGTTAAGCCGTCGGTCCCGGTTGTCAGTTCGGTGATAGTCGTTAGGTTAATGTCAAAGTCGCTCGCGCAACCTGAAACCTTTGATACCAGGCTCCCTACCACAAGCCATACGATGCATGCACACACCTCTAATACCATAACGGTTTAAGGTAATAGATGACAAAACCTGTTTCTGTATCATTTTGACTTTTTTGCTATCGAATGTGCCTTAGGGCTTGGACTGTTGTTAAAAAATGAATTAGAAAGCCAATTAAGTGTTTACGTTTTACGCTAGAAAGGTTAATACCGTCACCTTCCTCTATGCCGAAATATTTTCCGTACAGGCCATGTTCGACATATCGTATTATTTTACCACCATTTAGTAGTTTGATATTTGTAGTGTTTTTTCTTCTTCTCGAACCCTTCCCCAAGATTTTCGTTTTATTGCGATCTTGTGCGATTCGAATCCAGATAATGCAGCCGCTTTCTTGAAGTTATCCTACCAGCTTATTAGTAGTCATCCTCTTTCTCTCTTTTGTGAACATAAGGGCTCCATTTTGTTGTTATAGGATTCCATTTACTTGTGTTACTTCTGGATACATGATCTACATAACTCCATTTTAGTTACGTACGTCTTGCACATCGCATGCATTTATTGATGATTCTAGATATTGTTCGCTTGGTTCATATTATCCCGTATTTTCTCCTTGCTAAAGCTAATTTAGCATGTTTTTCTCTTTGTCTAAAGAAGAGCGTTAGAGATTATAGGTTGTACCATATGACTGTTGCTAGAGATTATTAATGGATGTTTTTCATTATAAGATAGCAAGGAATTTGAATTCTTCCTCAAATTCGTAGTAATCCGATGCAAGTTGAGTAAAGGACTGTTGTTGTCTATCATTTTATTTCTTTGTAGTGAATGATATTCTTTTGGAAAGTCTTGTATTTGCGCGAAATTGATGATGATTTTTTGGCTTTCTTATAACTTGGTGGTTGTTGTGGTCATTGTTTGGTTTTTCTTTTCTACATTGATTAATGAATCTTCTGCAATAAACTACAGCTCAAACCATTCTGATGAGTAATGAACGCCTGTGAATAAATTTTGAATTTGCGGATAGTTGCTGCATTTTCTATTTTTTTTCTTTCTCCGTGGTGTTTATTAGGGTTATTTAAGCCATTATTTGTTTTTGTCTATTTTCTTCTAACAATTTAGGGCCATGAAACCCATATATATAATACACATATATTGCTGGTAGGGCCTGGAAACTTCAGAAAACATTACGGCGCCGACATAGTCTCACTTATAGTATAACGCGTCTCGTGCACATGCGTGAGAATTCGAACTCCGCCTTTAGAAGCGAATTTTAAACTTGACCACTTCCCCATTGGGCGGGACCACTTCCCCATTGGGCGGACGACGCCGCCGCGCTTGCGCACAGCTCACCGTATACATGAAGGAGTTGGTTGTGTGTCTCACTTCATCGGCCAGTTTCCCACTCATAGCCGCTAGCAATATAGTAAGTATTAGATATATGATGAAACCATAATGGGTTATTGTGTAGTGTGGATGGTTGTAGTCCCCTTGATACTAAGTCGGCTGGCTTTTTTTCTGATCTGACTTGGTTCCGGCAATCTATTCCGATATGTTCATGTATTGTGGTTACTCTGTTGGTGACAAAAATATTTCCATTTTCCGGACTTCCTCTTATCCAAGTTAGGGTATTCATCGAATCTGCCCCGACGTAGATCGCAACGTTTCCTATTTTCATGGATGTGATGGCTTCCTTTAACAATTTTGTCAGTAGTTTCGCAGCACGCAATTTTAATTTCGGCAATGTTTTCTCTATTTTAAGGTTGATTTTATGTAGATTGCGGCCTGTAGGCCTTTTCCGACGAGTCGCAAAACCCATGTATTTCACTTAGGCGATTGTCTTCATAGTGTGTCCACCTTAGAACGAGCATGTCCTCTAAAGTCGTTAACTTTTGTCGGAATTTTCTTGATTTACCTGCAACGTGCGTTAGTAGTTCGTCGTCGGATGCATATTGTCCTATCCGTATTTTTTGTATTATAATTATTGGTGCGAGCGTCCCTAGAAAATTACAAACAGTATTTTCCTATTTGTTATTTGTAGTTACGGTGACTGTTTGACTTTGTATTGTAGTATATCGCGTGCCAGTGACCATTGTATCGATAACGTTTTTCTTGTCGGTTTTCTTTGTCTTCTATTTCGCTTTTGGTTCTGTTTTCGCAATTTCATAGATTGGTGATCCATTTCCTCAGATTGAACTGCCAACAGGTTGTTTGTTCGGTTGAGTGGAATTGACTTCTTCTTCAGATTTGGCTCCAGTTGGAGAATCCTCGACGTAGAAATGGACTGAAATTATGCCATAACTCACAGTGGTTAGATAGAGCTCTTGCAATGGTTTCGATTTGGAAGGTCTGCACACGATCTTCTGGTATTATTGGACGTCTTGAGCTGTGCGTATTTGCCTTTACATTTTTTAAATATCTGCGGTTAGTGAGAACTTGTATTTCCTTCAACGTAGTAAAATGTCAGCTAGAGCTTACTGCAACCCTGATCCAGTGGTTGAGACTTTTTCAGTGGATGTTTTGGATGAGGCATCAGGGACGAATTTTAGTTCGTTTGTTTCGCTATCTTTTTTATAGTAGATTGATGGGGAACATAGTATCCTTTTGTTGAATCGTTGGTATAGTCCATTTTTTTTGTGTCCCACTGAAAGGTACTCTTCCATGAAGGTTTTGTATTCAGTTTCAAATTTTTTATTATTGTCAAATTTTCTTTCCATTTGTAACATTCTGGTCACCGATTTGCGTTTTTGTTCTCCTAATTGGCTTGAGTATTATTTGAGCGGAATGTATACTATATATATTCCGTCTCTCTTTCTGTAATGAGTTGCTTTAAAGTATTGCATTCTTGTTCTTCTTCAGAGATGGGCTTATCTGTTAGTACCTCTTCAATCTCCGAAAACTTTTTGAGCTATTGGTTTTGTTCGACGTTGGTCATCATGTTGATTATTTTGATTGCCATTATTCCATTCTATGTCTTCTTTATTCCTTTTAAGGGTATGTTCTTGTATAATTCAGCTCATATAAAGATGTCTATTGAACCTGGTGTAACGGACGTGAAATCGGCTAGTAAGTATTGGTCCCATGTACTCTTGTCATTTATGGAGTTTCTTGACAACAATCCTGTTAGTTTTGATAGTGTTGGTAGTTCACCGTGTAGTTTGAAGTTGGAGAAGAATCTAGGCCTTATTTATTTTAATTTTTTTCTATTTCCGAGCGTTGCTTCTTCTAAGTTCTAAGATTTCTCCCTATATCCTTTCCCTTGGTATTGCTAGTAGTTGAGGCTGCTGCTTCAGTTATGTGTCTTACTTGGGAGTCAATTAATGCCCTTAACATTTCGTAGCATCCCTCAGCTGTTTGACTCTTATAAATATTGTGGCCAGAAGGACTTTCTTCTGGTTTGGTTGCTTAAGTTTCCTGCTAACAAGGCTACTTAGTTCTTCTGCAGTTTATTGTTCATTGGTAATGAGAACATGGGTTTTCTTGTTTACTTCGTGACTAGAACTTCTCGCAAGGGAACTAATCGTAAACTTTCCATGTCAACCTTACATCCACCTTTTCGAGGAGGGAGCCGTTAAGTTGAGCAACTTAGGCAGAGATCGGGTGAAAACCCAAGTCGACGAGTAACGGATGAAGCGAAGCCCCCCATCTAGGGCTAAATGGAATGAGAGCTAGATCGTACCACAACTATGGCAGCCTCATCATTAAAAAAATGTTGGGGGGGGGGTGAACCATGTTTTTTGGGAACAGGTAAAATTTAGGTCTTGAGTAGGCTGTATTTACACTGAGTGAATTAGCAGCTGAATACAATTTAAAAATATTTTCCCGAATACGAATGATGTCAAGTCTACGTAATTTTGGAAGGAGTAGAGCTAACTTTTTGCAGAATTTTAAACGATGTAATGTCGGTATTTTTCCATCTCGCCTTCGGCAAAGAAGTCAGTTCAGTCACTGGGCCCTTATTGGGATTTGTAACCCATGTGCCAACTCCAAATTCTACCATGCTTGGAAATCGTCTAGCGTTGTGAGCGTAGCGAATTATTTGCATTTTGCGCTATGCGAACTGTGGGGCCATCCAACTTCGGATACCTCAATTCCCCGATGCAGCAGCAAACGCCTTAATGAAAGTCGAGCTGTGTTGGAGGTCAACGCTTTCTTACGCCTTGCATTAGTGTAAGTATTGGCACCTTTATTTCTGCGCATTAGTCTGCAATTTGCGTAGCATGCTATTGAAAGCCTTTGATACAAGCACGTTGTACTCTTTTCGGATAAGTTTCTCGCCCAGCCATGGCTGCTTGTCAAATAATTTCGCTGCGATATCGGCTATCGCGTGTGTCAGAATTTGCAACAGTTTGAAATTTTTTAACTTAGCATCCAACGTAGTTTTTTTGGCTTGTAAATGCATCTTGCTGGGCGTCTACAGTTGTTACATTTTTTGTTGTTGATACAACACAACCTTCTTGTATTATTTGCTTGGCGTCGCCAGCTTCAATCCTAGTTTTACCTGTGCGGTTAGTACGCTAGGCACAGTTTAATTGTTATTTTAACTATTATTCAAGCATCTTGTTACTGCTACTACTGGTATATCTGCAATTGAACTCCACGTAACCTGCTCGTTTTTTTTTCAGTTTAGGAGTGTTAAGCGAGAAGTCAGAAAGGTAGGTGAGTTTTTGAGTGTTAGCTAGATCTGTAGTTTTTTCTGTCGTGGCGAACAATTGTCGCCCACTTGTATTTCCAAATTATTATATGCTTTTTTAACCTAAAGAACCGCCGCCTAGTCCTAATCGACGCCATTCACTGCCCAGAATTTGAGCTAGCCAAGGCAATGGTCGGCTTTCGTTTAAGGGTGGCATAGTTTTGAACTCTGATCTTCGTTCTGAGGCTTGGTATGCGTCATCATGCCTCTTAGAGTTGTTGTGGACTGATGACGCATACCAAGTCTCAGAACGAAGATCAGAGTTCAAAGAACTGTATCTACAGCGTACCGTGCGAGTGTGGAAGACAATACATAGGGGAAACACAACGACAACTACGAGTGAGATTATCGGAACACCGCAAAAATGTTAGAATGGGCGAAACCATCAAATCCAAGATCGCAGAACACGTCTGGAACGAAGAGCACCACATACAATGGGATTACGCATCAATTGTAGCTAAAGAGGAAAACAGATTTCGTAGGAAACTGAAAGAAGCTACATACATAGCGCTGGCAGTAGAACCAATTAGCCAGGCTAGCGCAGAACTAAAGCCCATTTGGATGCCACTACTGCGCAGAGAATTACAAAAATAGTCTACTGCGCATACAGCGGTAAGGTATATATAAGTTTACAACTAAAATATATAACCGCCCTGGTGGCCTAGTGGTTAGAGTGGCAGAGTAGTAATCACAGCGATCAGCGGTCCCGGGTTCAAACCCCGGGGGAGGCACAAATTTACGTTGAAAAACGTACAATATCAGTCCTTCTCAGGACTAACCAGGAACACCTGAAAACGGGAGTAGAACAAAACTCCCGAAACGTTGTGTGATTTACACCCTAGACAGTGGAAAAAGTCCGAAAAACATATAATAATAGACCACTGCCAAAAATTACATTCAGAGAACAAGGTATCTAGTATTCTGCATGCGCCACATTACCGATAAAAAGAATGTTACACTCTACAATATTTATCAGTTATATTATTACTCATGGCAGCATAATTTATTTGTAACATCAGCATGATAAAAGATATCTTAGCTGTGCCGCTCACTGCCACGAGTGTTGAAAGGCTGAAAAACTTGCTAGAATGGATACGTTGCTACCAAGTGGCAGGGACAGGTCAATCGTAAATCAAAAATTATTAGATTTACGTAAAATTTTGTTCTCGACTATTTTTACAATTTATATGAACCAGTTATCTCGGCGTTTGTAAACTGCAGCGGATCATTAGTGAGGGTACGTAAACTGCAGCGGGCACCGTTCAGGTAGTTTTTGGGACGTATGTAAACTGCAGCGGGGTCATAAAATTAACATTAACTTTAATCGACAACTAATTACCACATTTCCGCTCACACTTTATTCAGGCTTGGGACTGACGAAATATACATATTAAGTATATATTCTTCGTGTTTAAAAATGATGGAAAAGCTTATTTCCACTTTTTTTTAGACAAATAACATGCAAGTATTTTTGTGTTTTTGAGATTTGTTCTTTTTTTGTTTTTTTAATTTTTTTTTAACGCCAAATAAAATTACTTCGTGTGCATCACGGTATCGCCAAAGTGATGGCATACTTGCTGCAAGAAACTCAGATTCGTTTTTGTACGCGGACAAACGGACTTCTAAAAATTGTTCTTTATTCGACGTTTCGCGGTTCACTGTTTTCTTGCAGTCGTTGCTTCTCATTTTGACGTAAGTTTCGGTCTGATATTTCAATAGAGTTTGAACAAAGATGTTCAGATTTGGATGGGAAGTGCCGAAGTTGTTATTGAAATGAGCATGGGCGGATCCAGAGACTTCCTAAGGGGGGGGGGGTCAACTAATTTTTGTAGATTTTACAGTAAGGCTCAACTGATAGTTTAAGTAGGTAATACCTACATTGGGATGGTACTAAGTAAATATTTAGAAGAGAGGTGAAAAATAAAAATAGATTTTACATATTTGATTTGTTTTTCGATTTCAAGAAATAAAAGACACAAGTTAAATTAACACTATACTTAAAAAAAGAAATATTGAACCGCTATTTTAGCTATATATGCTATACAAAAATAAAAAAGCAAGTACACTTTAAGATATTTAAAAAAAGGAACAATAAACCGTTCCACCTATGCTAAAATAAAGGTAAATTATATACAGGGTCTGGCAACGATTGGGAGGGGGAGGGGATTTGAAGATAGTTCTAAAACTAAGAGAGTTGCATAGATATTGTGTATATAAAAGTTGTAAGTACACATTACTAAAATAGTTTTGATTGTACAAGGTGGCTCAAAAAAGTGTTGCGAATAAAACTTACTTTTTTTAAAATGGAATGTCCTATATTTAGGTAACTTGAAAGTTTTGCATTGAAATACTAATAATTTTATATCAAGTTGTATGGGTCTAATGTCAGTTGATTTGGAGATACATATCAACGATTATATGCAAAAAATGCTGAATTTCAGGCGGCTGCTCTAAGAGAATTGAAATTGAAAGAAGAAAAGCGTTACCAAAAAAGTATGCTTTTGTGAACTACCTTTCCAGTGGAAAATGATGGTTCTGGGTATTACTAATATACATGGTATTGAACACTAGCAAATTTAATGATTTCGTCTTTTTTCAAATGAAAGACCCTGTATGAATTTTTGAAGAGCGCTGTTAATGAGCTTTTTTTGATATGTTACTTCATACCTCTAAATTCAACTGTTTGTCATTTAAAAAACGATTTGAGGCACTTAACATGCTTTACTTCAAGAAAAACCGACAAAAAACAAGCCAAGTATATTTATCCAAACAACTAATATTAAAATGTATTTTTCGACTACAATTTCATAAAGGAGGCTATTATTTGACACTTTTTTATATGTCAAAAGCATGTTGTTATTGCATACCTTGCAATAAAAATATTATTGCACATATATGTCACTTTATTGCACACTTCTGTCCAAACTCTTTATTAAGTGTGATAAGTTTTCAATTTAAAACAATGAAATCATCACCTAACACGCTTTTTAATGAATTTTCCATTTGAAATGACGTTGACATTTTGTAATCTCTTTTAGCATAAATATGTGGTGGTCGAAAAAATTATGTACACAACTCGTACCTAAAGCTTCTTTTTTCACTTTGATATTTAAAGAAATCGCCTTCGGCTCATTCTTTCAACTTTTTCATGCATGCACAAAAGTGAAACTTTAGCTACTCGTTGCATAAATAACTATTAATTACGTTCACATGTAATTTTGTTACTGAGAAAGGAACTACACACGTTTTTCGGGGAACGTAAGGGTTCTTCAATAATTGCTTTTTCTTTAAATTAGTAAGACTCCCAAGAAGTCTATCAGTGCTGTCAAAATAAGCCCCGATGTGGTTTGACCAACTTTCAATCCCCCAATATTAGCGGAAATATAAGTGAATGCAATTTCAGTTTCTGTGGAATTTGTTGAGAAATCATCTGCTTTCTCTGGATTTTGAATTTCTACCGCCTTATCCCGATTGACATGAAGGGCAGTGGTTTTGGTTTTGTCTAATGTTTTTTTTTTGTTTTTTAGAAGGTGGCGCCATTCTAAAAAATTAAATAAACAAAAAGAATACATTTGGAATAACAATTTATAAAGCCAGTTAGGTAATGCCTTATTTTGTGTAACGCTTGGGATCTCTGTATAAATGTCAATTATTTGAAAATCAATCATGTTTTCGCTTTCACGTGAAATGTTATAAATTAAGCATTGTTTTACATCGACTGCTTAACTCCAAAATTAAGCTTTGGATATTTTAAACTTTGACTAACTAGTTGTACAATTTAAAACAAACAATGAACACATTATATTATTAGCAAAATTTTAAAATACGCCGATACCTGCAGTTCATTATTTTGTCTAGTGGAGACTGGTATACACTAGACCAGGGGTGGCGAACCTTTATTGATCTACGTGCCATTTTTTCTAAATAAATGGTTAATGAGGCCATGACGTGCCATCAAATAATGCCAGGTAGAAATAGGCTAAAAATACATATTCCTAGGTACACAACCGAGCTAAAAGGCGGGAGCTGAAGAAGACTAACCTGGAGGTGGCGGACAGCCTGGAGTGCCGTGCAAACAACGAAAGTGGGCCCCAAAATTCCGCAAGAGCGTAGTGAACGTAGAGATTGCAACCATAAACAATATATAGTTCAGTGGGCTTTCGTTGCTTCCAAATTCTCCCTCACAAATGAACCAAGCTATAATTAAGCTGGTGAAGCACGAAGCAGAGGGGCAACCAACTTATTCAAGCGAAGGCTGGGATGAAACAGGTCGAGAAATACTACCACATGCAATTCAACTCAGGTTATCAAAATCTTCCAAAAATTGGAAAAGGACCACCAGAAAAACTATTGGAATACATAGTGGTCTAAATTGATAGCAACATAGCTGTAATTTGCTGAAAAATGTTATCACAAGATGAAAATAGGGTTGCCTAGCTATGCAGAGGAAAATTTATTCAATATTTAAAAATAAATGTGAATAGGGTTGTCTAACGATCCAGGGGAAAACTTACAAAATAAATTCTTAAAGTAAAAATCAACTAGTTATTTCAAATACTGCATGCGAACTACAAACTAAGCGCAACAGCGCCCATCTCGCTGTCTATCCGCGTCGTCCGTTCGGTCAGAAATTCGCGGGAAATCTACCTATCTCTGTCGCGCAGTCTGTTGCCGTTCCGGCACCGGTAGCCTTGTTCACAATGAACTTTGTTACTATGTCCTCAAATGTAGACGAAAAAATAAATTGTTTCGATCAGGTACCTAAACTCCTTAATTAAGGCCGTGCCCAAATTATTTTGCCGCGTGCCATCAATGGCACGCGTGCCATTGGTTCGCCACCCCTGCACTAGACATTGACCAACGACGAAAACCCCACCAACGCTATGTGTTGAAAGCAAATTTGCGCCTATTGGAATTAAAAAGAGATAAAGAATGTTGAAAAATCATTTGGAAAACTCAAACTTAAATTACGAGCGGATGCTATAAGGGTGCCCACTGCCCAAGGGGGTGTCAATTGACGTTATTGACACCCCATTGGATCCGCCAGTGGAAATGAGAGTGGAACGACTCGCATGCATTAGTCGTTCAGCAGATCTCTGATGTGGTGAGGGAAAGAGAGTCTCTTCGGAAACGTAGGTGTCAACTAGGTAATCCAAGTACCTTGAGACGCGTTGATCTTCGGGTTGTACGGCTCCAAGGTCAAACACGAGAGAGCATCCTCTACTGGCAGGTACTGCAGAGCAAACGTTGTATGCAAAAACTTCCCAATCTCTGATTGATTCTTGAAATCAGCAGCCAATCCAAGTTCTTGAATTTTGCGCCACCACGATTGTGTCAAGTGAAATCTGCATCCCAAGATATTAGCCTCTGGACAAACGTTGTTTGCGGCACGATGGATCGATTGCTCGAAGTCAATCATGATCCTCAAGGGATTGAAGCTTGCATTACTCTTCCGGCACTCGGTAACGATTTCGCGAAAGCAGGCCTCGTAGGATGCTGCACTTTTGTCTCTAATCAAACAAAATGCAAGGGGCACGTAATGCCCGTTTCTGTACCCGTGAATCGTAAACAACTGCGTAAAAAATCGCGTGCAGTATGAGAACGTTTCGTCTATAAAAATCGTGTCACAAGCGCACAAAAAACGCAGATTCGTTGAACAAGAAAACACAATGAGGCTCCGCGTCACATCGTTGATGGGGACAAAACTTTCGCAGTAGTTCGTTGGGTAGTTTTGCTCCTGAACTTTCTGGTAGACTTCCTCTGCAGATTTCGGCAATGGAGGGAATTTCTTCCGACGGACATTGTAAATTGCGCGTTTTACATTGGTGATGTCTGTTGTTTGAAGCAGATTGCTGTCGACTTCGGGCATTCTTCCAAGCGCAGTACGGCAGAGCTTCGCTGGACCGCAGAACAAGTCATCTTCGGCTTTCCTCTTGCAGGATGCTGTGAAGATCTGTTTCTGGATCTTCCTCGCGTCAATGTTATGGATGTGCCCACCATCTTCTCTAGAAATGGCAGGATCGGATCCGTTGTAGAGGATATGCAGCTTTGCTGTGCAACCTCGCACCGTGCAACACCACTTTTCTTCACCCGAAGACTTCAAAGTTTCCTTTTTATAAAACTTACAGCCGTCTGCTAAATGCAGTTTTCTGCCGCGTTCACTCTCAAGAACCATTACTTTATTCATTTTAGCGTAGGAACGTTCGGTTTCGTTACTGAATGAATAGTGAGAATTTCTTGCAACAGTTCATCTATTTATTAACACATCTTCAAAATGGAATACCATAAATTTTACAGTATAGAATTCAATCATTAGGCGCTCATTAGATTATGGTAATTACACGGTGCCCGTCATTAACATGAACCCGCTGCAGTTTACATACTTTTTGGAGACGCTACCTGGCTCTTACATGCTAATGAGGATTAAGCCGCTGCAGTTCACGTACGTCCAGTTATCTAATAAGGAGATCACGCAAGAGAATGGTATGCGTTGTGTGCCAAAGTTAATTGGAAAGATGAGAATGTCATCTAATGCTCTTCATGCAAAGTATAAAAGTTGCATTCTAAAGTAATCAGAAGAGAACATATTATATGCAAATGCAATCCATTATTACTAAAATATGCGCATATATACATATGCACCCTATTTTGTAATATTATACAGAACATTTTAGAAATATGCATGTGCATATGCGATCTCATACACTTTATGCAGAATTTAAAAACGTTTAATTAATGGTTGATTAAACATAAAACCAGGACTTTAGAGTTGGAGTCGGAGTTGAGGAGTCAAAACTGTTGATAAAAATTATGATTTTTTTGAAGAAATAAAATCGTTTTTTATTGATTTAAATCCGATTTTTTATTGAAATCGTCTTTTAAACGAGGGAAGTAAAATGGGAGAATACATATTTAATGTTTTGTTTTACTCATTTTAATAATTCTGACGATGATTTACATCAGAATTAAGCAATTATTCAATAAAAATCATTCAATACAAACAAACATTCCTCTTCTGTGTGAAAACATGCACTTAAATATTGAAAACGAACATTTACAAATTCTGCAATAACATTAGAAGCTACATCAAGGTCCTCAACAAATTCACCATTCAAAACATGATTTATATTACTCGTATTTAAGTATAGTATATCTAGGATTTTTCTTCATTACTGAATTTTTTGTATGAAATCTCAAAACTGTTAATTAATGCCAAAGAGATTCGTACAGTCATTTCTTGCGTTTCAAATTACATTAGCGTAATCTGTGTCGAAGGGAAAACTTGTCATTTGTTGTATGTGATTTTACCTGGCGGTGTTGAAGGCTGGTGCTTTATACGCTTACATCTGGCGGTACAATGCTCAACTTGACCCGGATTGGGGTTATAATGTTGAAGCGCACCTTTTGTGCTTGCGCAGCAACCATTATGTGAGGTGTTGACCTTGTTACTCTATCTCTTAGGTCTGTGGTTCTGAATAGAGCACAGTTAATTTGGTGCCCAACTGTGAATGGTCTCACCGAGCCCGATTCCAATCGCCAAGGCTGCGGAAAAATCCCGGCCTCAGCGGGATTCAAACCGAGGACTTGCATAATGCAAGCCTAGCGCCTACCCAACTGCGCTAAGCGGCTTCTACTTGTTGTATGTATGTAATACAAATTTAGTACACATTTGGTAACTTTTTCTAAGAAATAATTGTTTAGATACCTACTTAGTTTCTCCGAAGATTGTCAGCAAATACCACTTTCACGATACTTTATAGATTCCGAAATTCTGAAAATTCGGCAATTTTCCCGAAAAAATTTAGATTTATGTTATAATATGCACGCAACTGTTAAAATATGCAAGAAATGCATAAATATGCATTAATTAGTATCAATTAACTTTAAGTTCCAATTCGTGCACATTTTTATCGTGTCTTGATATGCAGTTTGCATAAAATCGATTTTCTAGTAATTTGCAATCCACATGTAGTTGCAAGATAAAATTTGTTTCAATTTTTCGTTAACATTATTCGTCAGATCAAGATAAATCCTCCCTTACGGAAGTGACTTACTTCTAAAACTTATTTATTAAAACACAAGTTCTTTCATAATGTTTAAACAGTTTTTGTGTAACTGAAACTCGTAGCAATTTACTCGATTTTTAATTCCTTGTTTACATAAATATAGGTAAGCAATAAAGCTTACAGTACAATACAACAAACCTATTTAATTAAAGTACTACAACGCTAGATTCTGAATTAAAACTATTCCCAGGGTTCCTTATACCGCAAATGACCAAGTCGCGATTCCAGAGTCACATTATCGTAAAAGTCTTTCTTACGACCAATAATCGTCGCTAATCTCTGCTCGGGCTTCTTCAAAGCTTTTGCGTGACCAGCAGATTGTTCCTACAATAAAACAATATAATTCTTTCATACACAACAATCAAAGTCGATTTGTAGGAAAGATAAACTCACAGGTGTCAAATAGGCATGCCGCAAGTAAAACATATTTTTTTCCTGAATTTCCATGTCTGTTCTCAGCTTGCACAGGTCGTCTCTAGTAACGGGCTTCACTATTCTATATTTTCCTCTGTAAATATGCCCATTTGGCAAGTGCTTTCTTCGAAAAAGAGCGTAAAAAAGACGCATAGTGTTTTAGTGTTCGATAAGGTTAGAATATTCTGAAAGTGAGGTTAGGCTTAGGACCAGTGTTGCCAGAGGTAGGGATTTTTTCCTACACGCAGAGAAAATGTCAACCAACGTCGAAGAGGGCTTTCTATAATTAGTTATCAACGTCATTAGGCCGCTATTTTCGTATCGGCCGTGTGTCGCTTAATATTTTATTTCATTTTGGAACCATAATCTTGTTTACTGGCCCTCGATAGAGGGCGTAAAATGGCTTTTATAGCCCTAGGGCCTATAAAGTTGCTAAGCAGTATAACAAGCACCAACAATGTAGTATAGCAACATCAACAATCTGCATAGAAACCATAGCACACCAAAAATGCACAGCGCCATAATAACGACGACGCAGTAGTCTGTAGCCAAAATACTGAATCCTTGAATTTTGTCCATTTTGAGGACTAAAATGAAATAAAACGTTGTTTGTACCACGTGCCTAATCACGATTATAGCTCTCGGAAAATTTAAAGCTCTCCGCTTCGCGTCGCGCTTAAACATTCCCTCGTGCTATAATCTATTGATTATGCCCTTAATACATAAATAACTATTATATCTTACTAGTACCTTATTGCGTCTTAATAACTGGGATACAAGGCATATTATGGCGGGCATTATGAGTTACTATGGTACGTGGTCAGAAATGAGAAACGTCAAATTTCCGAACAATCACGTACCTCGGTGCGTCGTTGGGTTCATAGCAATAGTTGATCTCCCAACATATAAGCGTTGTAATCCATTATTTAGGTTACAAAAAGACACTAGTAAGACGTAAGACATAACATTTTATATGCAAACCGGGCATTACTTGACGTTTATACCCCCGGGCGATTTACAAACCCTTGGGCCAGAGCCCCGGACTTGTAAACTTGTCACCCTCTAGCGGGAATAAACATCTTCATAATAAATAACTATTTCGTAATAAAAATTTATACATTTTAAGAACAATTTATTAAATATAATTTAAAAGGCACGTTGTCCTAAACGGCCAACGGCTGTTCTGAATGACTTTTCATGTATTTGTTTATTGCAGTTCAAATATAATAATGGTACAGCATTACGAAAAGCTTGTAATGTAAAGATTTTCTCATTTTTTAATAAAAGAAAAAGAACAAGGTATTTTCGGGAATTTTAAATTTGTATACTGCTGTTTTGATAATAAAATGTAATGCCTCTTTGAATTGTAACTTCCTTCCACTTTTGTATCTGAGGCTTGTCTTATATCTCACAATTTCAACTTTATCTGATAATTTTAATTTGACATCTTCGAATTCTGACTTTGAGGTCTCAATTCTGACCTAAGGACACTTTCAAACATAGCCTGTTTGAATTTCCACTATCTCGTACCTTTGAATCTTAGGCTTGACGAATTCTAGCTTTTATTTGACAATTTTAATTTAGCATCTTCGAATTCTGACTTTTAAGTCACAATTATGACCTTGTAGAACGGTTTCATACGTAATCTGTTTGCATTGCCACTTTCTCGCACTTTTCTGTCTAGGCCTGGCAAATTACAACTTTTATCAGACAGTTTTAGTTTAACATCTTTGAATTCTAACTTTCAGGTCACTATTCTGACCAGTAAGACAGCTCCAAACTTAGTCTACTTGAATTGTCACTTTCTCGAACTTTGTTAAGTCATTTTGCTGTTTCAGATGCTTAATTGCATTTCACGCCGTTAGTTAGGTCATTTTGGTATTTTAAATAGCCACCTAGGCTTTAGAGCAGCGTGCCCGTATGCTAAGCCCTTTTAGTTCTTTATTTGGCTCCATCGCCTAATTCCAGAATCACGATTTCGCACATATTTAGCCCCAAAAGCAGTAGTTTTCGTCGGTTGGAGCTCTCCTCTGATGGCGTTTTTCCGAATTCCGAATAGCACGCTGTGGTGGCGTGATACCATCGTGGCCCGCATTGGCTTGTTTCATTTTATCGCCTTGCGATTGGCTGCCAAGGTTTAGTCACGTGGGGGACGCGGCCAAGGTGACCTTTTGCGAACGCTTCCCTTGGGGCATTCAGCCGAGAGCCGTCAAACAAGTAAGAGGTCGGATAGTGTGTGTGAGTTCGTGCGACGCTTCCGCCCTCGGCGGGGGCGTCAGCCCTTTTTCCCGTCAAGTGCTGCTTTAGCAATCTTGTGATCGACTGTTTCGCCTTAAGTGGGAGTCGTCCGGAGCCCGTTGCAGAGAGCGCTTGTGTGGTGGTTGTGAGTCGGAGTTTGTCGAGTGGTCTTCGGCGTAACGTGGGTGTTTTTGGAGCCCAGTTCCTGCTACTGTAAGTGAGGGGTCGTGCCCCCTTCATCTCGACCTACGAGGATTTGGTTCAGCAGAACGAAAGTGGCCCCTTTCTTTTCGTCGTCCCGTTGTACGCGTCCTGACGCGTCTCCCGTCGCCATTGAGGCGGTTGTGCATTCACCCCCTTTCGCCGTTGTATCACCGAAGGTACCTGCCACCTACGATTGCAGCTCGTCGCAACTCAACTGTACCAGGCTCCCTCGCCGCCTACGCATTAAGGTATGTGCCTTTAACCTGATTACCGCTGTGAACGCGAGTGTTAATGTAAATCTTCGCTGCCCTCCGCATAAGGCAACGTGCATATTTGTACTCATTACTACTCATTACTGCGCTAGTGTATTCATTCAGACTTGCAGACTGTTCATGCCGCGAGTGTTAATGTAAATCTTCGCTGCCCTCCGCATAAGGCAACGTGCATATTTGTACTCATTACTACCTATTACTGCTCATTGCTGTTCACTAATGTGCAACATCTGTCGTTAAGTTTAGAGCGCGCGTGCCAGCTGGTGCCCTTAATTATAGGTTAAGTTTAGATACAGGGCGACGCACTCTGCTGCCCATTGTAACCCGAAGTTCAATATATGATTGGTTAGTTAAGGGAACTATTGTTTGTTTCGGCTTGTGCATGTTCTGTTACAGATAGACGCCCCTTTATTGTACGGATTATTGTACGACGGAACGAGGAAGCTGTGAGCGTGCAGGTGAGTGAGACAGCTGCGCAGTCGTGGTCGGATTGACACCTAATTATAATCCTTGCTTAAGGCAATCCCGAAATTGTTATTTGACCTTGCAACTCTTGAGTAATCCTATCGGCGGAGTATTTGTGCATGCTTCGCTCCCGTCTAACCGTCCAGGCCCGGTTAGCCGGGTTAAGACAGGCTTGGTGGCGCCCTCATAATTTCGACATACCCTGTATATACTATGCCACCGCACGCTTGCCCAGAACGTATCGTGTGACTCACGCCCGACTCCCTGAGCGTTCCAGCCGTGGCCTATTAGCCTATTTCGAACCGATTTCAGGGCAAGTGTGCCAGTTTTCCAGGACTGATTCAGTGGTGCGATGCTCACCTTGTGTGGGTGTCGTAAAGTTCTTTTAATACCGTAACAACTTTTGAATCAGACGCTTGACTTATATTTATGAATTTCAAATTTCTTCTGACAATTTTAATTTAGCATCTTTGAATTCTGAATTTTATGTCACAATTTTGAATTGAACTTTTATCTGACATTTTCGAATTCTGACTTTTAGATCACAATTGTGATATATTAGAATGCCTTCGAACTTAGTTTCTTTGCAATGTTACTTACTTGCATCTTTGAAACGAATGCTTGATTTATATCTTAGAATTATAACTTTTATCCGATAATTTTAATTAAGCATCTTCGAATTCTGACTTTTAGGTCACAATTCTGCCCTAATAGGACGCATTCAGACTTAGGTTCTATGAATTGTCATATTTGTGCACCTCTAAAACGGAAGTTTGACTTATATTTCGGGATTATAATTTTTATCTGACAATTTTAATTTAGTATCTTCGAATTCGGACTTTTATGTCACAATCCGACCTAGCAAGACGGCTTCAAACTGAACCTTTTCGAATTGTCACTTTCTCACACTTTTGCATCGGAATCTTGACCAATTCTAACTTTTACCTCACAACTCATTTCGAATTCTGACTTTGATGTCACGATTTCTAACTTGAATTTTGAATTCTCAACTAGTAGTCCGCCTTCAAACTTAGTCTCTGTGAATTGTAACTTTTTCGCACTTCTGGATCGGAGGCTTGACTTATAGGTATCTCAGAATTTTAATTTCTATCTCACAAATTTAATTTAGCATCTTCGAATTCTGACTTTAATGTCACGATTTCTAACTTGTATGGGACAATTTTAATTTAGCATTTTCAAATTATGACCTTTAAACACTATTCTGATCTAGTAGAACAGGTTTCGACTTAGTCACTTTGAATTGTCACTTTCTCGCACTTCTACATAGGGGGCTTGACAAATTCAAAGTTTTATCTAATAATTTTAATTTATCATCCTCGAATTCTGACTTTTTAACCACTATTCTGATCTAGTAGAACAGCTTCAGACTTAGTCTCTTTGAATTCTCACTTTCTCGCACTTCTACATAGGAAGCTTGACAAATTCTAACTTTTATCTGACAATTTTAATTTAGCATCTTGGAATTCTGACTTTTAAACACTATTCTAATCTAGTTAAACAGCTTTAGACTTAGTCTCTTTGAATTGTCACTTTCTAGCACTTTTGAATCGGAGGTTTAACAAATTCTAACTTTTATCTGACAATTGTAATTTATCATCCTCGAATTCTGACTTTTTAAACACTATTCTGATCTAGTAGAACAGCTTCAGACTTAGTCTCTTTCAATTTTCACTTTCTCGCACTTCTACATAGGAAGCTTGACAGATTCTAACTTTTATCTGACAATTTTAATTTAGCATCTTGGAATTCTGACTTTTAAACCCTATTCTAATCTAGTAGAATAGCTTTAGACTTAGTCTCTTTGAATTGTCACTTTCTCGCATTTTTGAATCGGAGGTTTGACAAATTCTAACTTTTATCTGACAATTTTAATTTAGCATCTTCGAATTCTGACTTTAATGTCACGATTTCTAACTTGTATCGGACAATTTTAATTTAGCTTCTTTGAATTCTGACTTTTAAACACTATTCTGATATAGTAGAACAGCTTAGGACTGAGTCGGTTTGAATTGTTACTTTCTCGCACTTTTGAATCGGAAGATTTACAAATTCTAGCTTTTATCTGACAACTTTAATTTAGCATCTTCAAATTCTGACTTTAAACACTATTCTGTTCTAGTAGAACAGCTTTAGATTTAGTCTCTTTGAATTGTCACTTTCTCGCACCTCTTGAATCGGAAGGTTGGCAAATTCTAACTTTATCTGACAATTTTAATTTATCATCCTCGAATTCTGACTTTTTAAACACTATTCTGATTTAGTAGAACAGATTCATACTTTTGAATTGTCACTTTCTCGCACTTCTTCATCGGAAGCTTGACAAATTCTAACTTTTATCTGACAATTTTAATTTAGCATCTTCGAATTCTGACTTTTAAACACTATTTTGTTCTAGTAGAACAGCGTCAGACTTAGTCTGTTTGAATTGTCATTTTCTTGCACTTTTGAATATTAGAAGCTTGACTTATATCTCAGAATTCTAAATTTTATCTGACAATTTTAATTTAGTATCTTTGAATTAGCCGGCAGTACGGCTGAGTGGTGTTGCATATCTCACGGCACTTGTAAAAGTTAAAGCTCCAGACTGCTTGGTCAGTACTTGGATGGGTGAACATCTGGACAGCGGGCGTAGTGTTCTAGCTTAGACAGGCTCCACTACCTCAAGTACCTCCACCGAATATAAATGTACGTACCCTCAACGGCTCGGTGCCCCCGGCACCCCAACACAGATTATGTATGATTATGTATGTATCTTTCAATTATGGCTTTTAGTTCAGAATTCTGACCTACTAGGACGTGTTTAGACGTGGTCTCTATGAATTGCAACTACTTCGCGCTTCTGGATCGGAAGCTTGATTTATATCTCAGAATTCTAACTTTTATCTGATAATGTTAATTACGCATTGCCGAATTCTGACTCATAGGTCATAATTCTGACATAGTAGTACGCCTTCAAAGTTAGGTTCTTTGAATTATCACCTTTGCGTAGGTACTTCTGCACCGAAAGCTTGCCACACATCTCACAGTTCTAACCTTTATCTGATAATTTTAATTTATTATTTTTGAATTGTGACTTTTAGGTCAGAATTCTGACTTAGTAGGACGCCTTTAGACCTCGTCCCTGTGAATTGTAACTTCTCCGTACTTCTGGATCGGAGCTTGACTTACATCTCAGAATTCTAACTTTTATCTGATAATTTTAATTTAGCATCTTCGAATTCTGACTTTTAGGTCACAATTCTGATTAGTCGGACGCCTTTAAACTTAGGTTATTTGAATTATTACATTTGCGTCTTCTGTATCGGAGGCTTGACTAACTTATATTTCAGAGTTCTAACTTTTATCTAACAATTTTAATTTAGTATCTTTGAATTATGACTATTTATCTCAAAATGTTCACTTAGTGTCACGGTTGCCGGCCTAAATTATTTTTGCACTCTTATATCAGAATTCTGAATTTTTCTTTCTTATCTGTAAATTCTAATCGTTATCGCCATTTTAATTTATTAATTTTTTTTTTCACAATTCAGAGTCATTACCGTACAATTTCAGGCTTTGTGCATCTGAGTTATAACTCGCTTTCTTATTTCTGCATGATAATTTTGAATTATATCTCAGAATTCTAAGAAATTTTAATTTAGTATCTTCGAATTCTGATTTTGTATGTCACAATTCTGACTTAATAGGACGCCTTAAGACTTTTAATCTCTTTGAGTTGTCACTCTCCCACTTTTGTATAGGAGGCTTGACCTATATCTGAGAATGGTAACTTGTATCTAAATATATGTTAATTTAGTATCTTGGAATTCTACAATTTTGACCTATTAATACAGTTTCAGACTTGTTCTTGCTGAGTTACATTAGCGTAGTGAAGAATGAACTGGCAACGTCGCACCACGATTTCCAGTTTGTTGGAATTGTTATGGTAATAGTGGGCGTAGACGTTTCTGAATTGTCACCGCACGCGGTTATTATTATGGAGACTTAAAGTTGACATTTAAACTATGACCTAACCTTAAACTCGAACTGCGTATGATCTAAGATGATCAGTAATTGTACAACGTTGGACGAAGAAATAGAGAACCTAAACCACGAGGACCTGTGCGAAATCACTCACAGTACACTTCGGAGGCTGCTGACATCTGATCCTCTGCTATCAGACCTTCCTGGAGATGTAACCAACGAGGAAGTCATTGCCCAAATTGCAGTGCTTCAAGGACAGTCCATTACGGTCACAGTTTTGAGAAACTTAGAAGCGCCGCTAGCAGTTGTGGTAAGTTGGTTTTGGAAAAGTTTGCTTCGCATAGTTGAGTTGCATTTTCGAACAATACTGGCGGTTTCAAAAGTTGACTTTTGAATCAGGCATCCTTCCTATTCATATCCTTTCTTTTGTAGATACCACAGCAAGGAACTACAGTAAGGGACTTGAAGAAAGCCATCCAGCGCAGCTTCGATCTCAAGCAGCAGCGCCTGCGTAGTAAAACCAAAATATCGTGGAGATACGTTTGGCGCACCTACTACTTACAGCACGACCTGCAAACTATGAGGAATGACAATGAGCTGGTGTTGAACTATGGCGTACGCAACAAGTCCGAGATACGATTTGTCAAGCGACTGCGGAAAAATGCCCGCTTTTAATTTTACTGCTTAGACAATATGCTGCTTGTACTTAAGTTAATATTTGGACACTTTGTTGTCTTTTGTTACGTTAAAGGTGAGTGCCTGCTGTGCACAGGACAAATATTGTATTTTTTTTTGCTGCAGGTGTGTCGAACTATCCTTGGCTGGAGCAAATATCGAGGCAGGAGGTTCTGACTGCAGGCTGTGCCAACTTAGGCTTAATGGGGCAATACGAGTTCAATACTAATCAGTTGGATCATATCTTAGTCGACCATAAACATAAATTGCTGTATTGTTACGTGCCTAAAGTAAGTTAACAGTAGGTACCTCGGGCCTTCAGACAAAATCATTACAATAAACAATAATATAATTAGGGGAAGCACAGGTGATGAAAGTGCAAATAGTTGCAAACGAAAAAAAATTAGGACATTAGCAACACAGAGGAGGGCTAGAATTGATGTGAGGGAGTTGGAGTTTTGTTGATGTCGTTTTCAAGTTTATGCATTAAAATGTTGGTCTTCACAGATACTGTATCGGTTAAATTAGGGTAAAATAAATTTGATTTAGCCTTTTTTTAGAGACCTGAAAATTTAGATTTTCGTTCTACTTGTGCCGTTTATTTAAAAAAAATATGTGAAAGTGTTTTATCCAGGCAACTTGTTTTAATTAATTTCATAAGATGTTTGAAACATTTAATTTTGTAGTTTTTGTCTTTCTACGGCTGCAGATGGGTATCTTAAATATCATACAAAGTCTGGTTGTTTTATTTATTGCGGGTCTAATTGAAGATAAAAGCTTGAATCCAAATTTAACGATTTTGAGTTTTATGTCAAAATTTTAATCTTCACCTTCAAATTTGGAAATGCCGATTTTTTCTTTTTACCTCACTATGTGGACTTGCTAATTTTATAAATAATTCTAACTTTTGCCTAATAGTTTCTAATTAGTATCTTTGAATTCTAATCTTTATGTTACATTAGTTACTATAGCTTCTGTTTCAGAAATTTGAGTTTGACGTTTGACGTTCAAATTTTACCTTTATCCAGGTAATTTTAATATAGTGTAATAGAATTTACACTTTTATTTCGTAATTGGGACTTAGTAACAAGATTTAAAACTTTCTGTCTTTGAATTATGACTATTTATCCACAATTTTGACATAGTACCCTAGTATCAGACCTCTTGGTTCCATATTCTGACTTTATCTCTCACTACTGACCTAGGACTACAGTTTTAGATCTTGAGTCGTGAATTATGTTTGTCACACCACTATATCAGAAGTATTAAATATATCTCAGAATTCAATAATTTCAATTTAGTATCACTAAATTAACTATAATCTCACAATTGTGACCTGTGCGGTTTTATACTTTGTGTTTTCGAATTCTAACTGTAATGTTACGATTTCCAACTTGTATTGGACCATTTTAATTTAGTATCTTCAAATTCTCACTTTTAGGGCAGAATTCTGAACTAGCAGGCCGTCTTCAGACTTAATCTCTGTCAATTGTAACTTCTTTGCACTTCTGGATCGCAGGCGTAACATATCTCAGACTTCTAACTTTTATCTCACAATTTTAATTTAGCATCTTCGAATTCTGACTTTTAGGTTACAATTAAGATCTAGTAGGACACCTTCAAACTTGGTTCTTTGAATTATCATATTTGCATACTTCTGTACCGGAGGATTGACTTACGTCTCACAGTTCTAACTTTTATTTGACAATTTTAATTTTGTATCTTTGAATTATGACTTTTAGGTCAGAATACTGACCATGTAGGACGCCTTTAGACTTAGTCTCTGTGAATTGTAACTTCTTCATACTTCTGGATTCTACGCTTGCCTTATAGCTCACAGTTTTAACTTTTATCTGGCAATTTTAGTTTAACATCTTTGAATTCTGACTTCGGCAACAACTCTGACCTGGTAGAACGACTTCAGACTTAGGTTCCTTGAATTATTACATTTTCGTACCTCTGTACTGGAGGCGTGACATATCTCACGGTGCTAACTTTTATCTCACAACTTTAATTTAACATTTTCAAATTCTTACTTTTAGGCCACAATTCTGACCTAGTAGGATGCCTTCAAACTTGGTTCTTTGAATTATCATATTTGCGTACTTCTGTACTGGGGACTTGACTTACATCTCACAGTTTTAACTTTTATTTGACAATTTTAATTTTGTATCTTTGAATTATGACTTTCAGGTCAGAATACTGACCTCGTAGGACGCCTTTAGACTTAGTCTCTGTGAATTGTAACTTCTTCATACTTCTGGATTCTAGGCTTGCCTTATAGCTCACAGTTTTAACTTTTATCTGGCTATTTTAATTTAACATCTTCGAATTCTGACTTTTAGGCAACAATTCTGACCTAGTAGAACGACTTCAAAATGGGTTCTCGAATTACTACATTTTCGTACTCCTGTACCGGAGGTTAGACTTACATCTCACAGTTTTAATTTTTATCTGACAATTTTAATGTAATATCTTCGAATTATGACTTTTAGGTCAGAATTCTGACCTAGTAGGACGTCTGTAGACTTAGTTGTTGTGAATTGTATCTTTTTCGGACTTCTGGATCGGAAGCTTGACTTGCATATCAGAATTCTAACTTTTATCTTTCAATTTTAATTTAACATCTTCGAATTCTGACTTTTAGGCGACAATTCTGACTTAGTAGCATGACTTCAAACTTAGGGTTCTTGAATTATTACATTTTCGTACTTCTGTACTAGAGACTAGACTTATATCACAGTTCTAACTTTTATCTGAGAATTTCAATTTTTTCAATCTTTGAATTATGACTTTTAGGTCAGAATATTGACCTCGTAGGATGGCCTTTATACTTACACATCTCCGAATTCTAACTTTTATTTTAAAATTTTAATTTAGCATCTTGAGATTCTGACTTCTAAGTCAGACATCTGACCTAGTAAGTCGCCTTCAAACTTGGTTTTTTGAATTATCACATTTGCGTACTTCTGTACCGGAGACTTGACTTACATATCACAGTTTTAACTTTTATCTGGCAATTTTAATTTAACATCTTCGAATTCTGGCTTTTAGGCAACAATTCTGACCTAGTAGAACGACTTCAAACTTGGGATCCTTGTATTACTACATTTTCGTACTTTTGCACTGGAGGTTAGACTTAGATCTCAGTTTTAATTTTTATCTGACAATTTTAATTTAGTATTTTTGAATTATGACTTTTAGGACAGAATTATGACCTAGTAGGACGTCTGTAGACTTGGTTTCTGTGATTTGTTACTTCTTTTTTTCTGTTTTTGAATTCTGATTATTTACCCAAAATTTTGACATAGTACCCTAGTATCAGACCTCGTGGTTCCATATTCTGACTTTATCTCTCAATACCAATTTATGACTACAGTTTTAGAGTTTGTGTCTTGAATTATATTTGTCACACCTCTTTATCAGAAGTATTAAATATATCTCAGAATTCAAGAATTTTAATTTTCGTCCTATTCGGTCCTCAAAGGAACATAGGGCATCCGTTGGACGTTTCAGTGATATAAAGTTAGTGCAAGGTTGTCAGCATTCTACTAAAGAATTTCAAATTAGTATCATTAAATTAACTTAATCTAACAATTATTGTGAAATGTGGTTTTATATTTTGTGTTTTCGAATTCGGACTGTTTTTTTTGACAATTGTGACAGCACCACAATTTTCGCCCTTGTGTTTTGAAATTGTGGCTTTTTTTACATTTTAGTAACATTATTTTGATTTTGGTTTGGTTATTTTAATTTAGTAGCTTCGTAGTTTTTGTCACAATTCTGACTTCGTACTATTATTTAATATTGGTTGTCTTAAAATTTTGATGTTTTTGTGCTCCCTAACAAAATTTTGACTTATATTTCTCAAACCTGCCTTTTGTCTCATAATGTTAACCTTTTCAATGCAAAAGCTGTATATATGCGGTTTAGATTTTTCGTGCCTTTGCTGCAAAAGCCGTATATATACATTGCAATACATCTTATGCGTGCGGAAGCCAAATATTTGCATGTTTCGGAGTGGGAGTTGTTTTATATGGTGGGAATAATTATTCGCAGTCACCTCATGCCCGCAGCGACCCAGTGACACTTGTGCAAAGAAAGGTGTGTGACAATATCTGACAAATTGCCTACGCCAAGAAGCGGCAAATATTACATGCTAAACAGTCCCCCGCACAGGTAGTTGAGTCCGCGCGAGGAGTGCGCCGCAAAGAAAGAATTAATTTGGTGCCTTCAAATTCTGATGTTTTATATCACAATATTGATGTAGTACTGCAGTTTTATACTTTGCATCTTTGATTTGTGACTTCTTCATCAGAATTGACTTGTATTTCAAAATTCTAACTTTTGTCTGCCAATTTTAGTTTATGATCATCTAGTTTTGACCTTTTTTTTACAATTTTGACTTAGTACTTTGGTTTTTTACACATTGTGTCTGAGAATTGTAGTTTTTTGGCATTTCTATACTAGAATCGGACTTTTTATTTCATAATTAAAATTTTTCGCTTGTAAGTTTAATTGTCTTCTAAAGTTCATTTTTGGTACAATTTTGGTGTAGGTAGTACTATGGTACAAGGTTTTGTGTTCTGAAAATTGTAATAATTTGTGCTTCTCTAACAGAATTTTGACTTATTTCAGAAATCTGTCCTTTGTCTCAAAATGTTGGTTTAGTACCTTGAAATTCTGAGATTTTATATTACAGTTCTGATGTAGTAGTCCAGTTTTAGACTTTGTGTGCTATAATTGTGACTTCTACATTAGAATTTTGATTTGTACGTCTCAAATTTCAATTTAGAGTCGTAGAATTCTGACTTTTAATTTCACAATTTTGTCTTTGTATTTTGGTTTCTGGTAATTTTTATTAAGTATTTTCTAATTTTGACTTTTAGGTACAATTCTGGCGTAATACTATGGTTACACATTTTGTCTCAGAATTTTGACTTTTTTGTGCTTGTCTAACTGAATTTTGACTTATTTCAGAAATCTGTTTTTTGTTTTGCTATGTTAATTGACTACTACTACGTTTTATACCACAAGTGTGACATAGCACTATGGTTTTAGATTTGGCATCTTAGAATTGTCAGTTTCTTGTCAGATTTTGACTTGTATTTCAAAATTCCAAGTTTAATTTACAATCGTCGAATTCTGACTTTAAATCACAAATTTGACTTAGCACTTGGGTTTTGCACATTGTGTCTTAGAATTTGCATCTTTTTCCAGTTCTATCACAATATTCTAATTTTGTCCTCAATTTGAATTTAGACTTCTTGAATTCCGAATTTTTATATCTCACTGTTTTTTCTGGATTGCATAAAGAATGGTACGTTATATTACTACTCTTTTCCTTGAAGTCAATAACATTAAACAAGTAATTTGTTTGCTTAATCAAAACCCATGTTGCACCAGAAGCATCTTTAAATAATAATAATAATAAACACCTATAAAGCACTAATGAATTTATTCAAAATTAAAAGTAAAAAAAGTTATAGAATTGTGTCTTAGATCTTTTGAATCAACCTAAAACTACAGTTTTAGACTTTGTGTCATAGTATCATTAGAAATTTAACATTTATGTTAGAATTCTACGGTTTATCTTGCAATTTTATTTTATTCTCATATCTACGAATTTATACTTATTTCACAATTAGTACCGCAGTTATAGACTTTGCGTCAAAGAGTTGTGACTTTTTTGCACTAATTTAGTATTCTCAAAATTTGACTTTTTCCTACAATATAGTCTATTTTTTTGCTTTATGATTCAGAGCAGGCTTTGCATTTATATTATTTTAGCAGTGTACAACAGTTTAGTTACAAAATATAACTTAATGTCAAAATCAAGGTCGCCGGGATTGTCAAGTTGACACTTCAGCAAATTTTAATAAAATGCCACGAAAAAGCAGTATTAGGTAATAGTAAAACCAAAGAGGCTATAAAACGCAGTTCTACTAATATAAAAGATATCAATGGTAACTTAAGTAAAACAGCCATCATTGGAAGAATTGGTCAAATCTTCGATGTAAGTATTAAGAATTAAACAGATATGACATTTCTAACAATTTTTGATAGATTTCGATTGCAACACAGAAATCAAAACGAAGCAAAATCACAACTCCAGCAATAACCGAATGATAATATGAATAAAGAAAAGGAAGAAGAAAATTTGGAATTTTTTACTTTCGATAATTTATTGCTGTGTGCAAGGGAGGAACTGAATTATACTGGGAGTCGTTTAAAATTATACTACACATTAACAAATATGGGATATAAATACAAAATTGTGAATGGAAGAAAATTGTATGAGAATAGTCATATCATTTCGGCGGATTGCCTTTTAAAGGAAATATTTACAATTTCGAAATTATAGTGAAAAATGTATATTCATGTTTTTGGATGAAACTTTACCAGGATGTGACTTACTGTTGGACTTGGACAATAATGACAGGGGCTATCATAAGTGTATCAATGGTGACATTTTTAGGCAATGTTGAAAAACAGTTAATCAATGCTTTGGCCAAATTGAATGGAAAATGTGTGTTAATTATAGATAATGCACCATATAATTCGGTTCTTATCGATAAACCACCCAATTTCTCGTCCAATAAACTACAAATACAGGAATGGTTAATTAAAAGTGACGTACAATTTTATGACAAAATAATAAAGCGACGATTATGGGAGTTTAATTTTACTTTACATATTGACCAAAAGCAATACTTAATTGACAAAAAACGACATGGGCATGAAGTTCTTAGATTACCTCCATACCACTGTCAATACAATCCAATTGAATTGGCAAGGAGTTTATGTAAGAACTATTATAATAAGAACATAAATTCTCAGCCTCCCTCAAAAGACATAATTGCTAATTTATGGTTTAAATCTCTATCACTGTGTACAGCAAACATATGGAAAAAAACGTTGAACACTGTGAACTACTAATATAAAGTGACTGGGCAAAGCACATTGTTAAATTGGTGTGGATGATATACCTCCTGTTATTATTAGGTTGGAAGAATCTGATACAGAATCGGAAGACGAGTTGTATTCCTCTTCTGAATCAGATTCTGGATGATTATCCTGAAGTGTATCCATCTAAATTCTGCTAAATTATATCTCTGAAAATGGTTCTACCAGAGTATTTTGTATTATCTCTTTATTTTGAAATGCCTGTTATATGTGTAGCATAAATAATAACTTGTACAACACAGTTCTACAAACAAAAATCATCAGCAAATTATTAATAATATATTTATTTTTACATTAGTACATAAAAGATAGATGTCTAGAAATTTTATGACGTTTCTGTACAGTTAGATATCAATCACGCTTAAATAAACGTACTTAAAATAAAGCAATACCTTATTTAATGTCAATGGTTCAGTAATTTTAGCTCTTATTAAGTATAATAGTGCTTATAAGTTAACACATTGACAGTTCTAATGGTTTTTGACATAACTAGTGTTTTTTCCTTTGTCACTAACTACCTACACTGTTACAAAAATGCAAATGCAAAGCCTGCTCTGAATCATAAAGCAAAAAAACAGACTATACTGATGTAGTATGATGAGTCTTTGTGTTTTACAATTTTGACTGTTTTTGCACTTCCGTAACAGAAATTTGCCTTTGTTTCAGAAATCTAACTTTTGCACCACAAATTTAAGTTATATCTTAGAATTCTGTCTTAGTACTACAGTTTTAGAGTTTGTATCTTAGAATGATAACTTTTTTCGTACTTTAAATCAGCATTTTGACTTTTATGTTAGAATTCTCACTTTTAGCTGGCAATTTGAATTTAGGATCTTAGATTTTTAAATTTATCTCACAATTTTGATCTGGTACCATGATTTTAAACTTTGTATCTTAGAGCTGTGAATTCTCCGCTCTTGTGCAGTACAATTTAGACCTGTAATTCTAACATACGTCGCAGTTTTTCCGCGATGCTCCTTGAATTTATGCTAGCCTTCGATTTGCGTAGTTCCGTGGATTACTTCTTGCACTCGTTCAGGACACACTTCGGAACAAAAATTGTATAATTATATAACCAGGTTGTTTTACTAAAGGAGATGAAAGTTTTGTTTGATATAAGATGTGACTGGAGTAGCCAGGCCTAACTACCCCTCAGACAATTGTAGCCTGGTCACAAATGAATACACTTCAGAGTTTAGAAGTATATTGAAATAGTAAATAATTAAACGTCTTTATATATAATTGAATGTGTGTTGTGTTTGCTGTTTTTGAACTCAAAACCTAGTATTGGTATAGGTACAAAACACGACGTTTGCATAAAAATACTTTGCCGATCAACATGTGTGTGAAATCTGTTCTAGTGATAGTATTGTAATGCGGCAGTCTGCATAAAGCTTCCTTATAGTATTGCAACGTGACCCAGTAAACCGACACGAGCTGAGTCTTGTATATAAATAGTTTAATTGGCACATGTGAACTAGTCTTTATATTCTAATGGAACGCATTTTTGTGTCCGCATGATTTCACTTAATTGTCTTATTTCATGGGCAATTTTAGTTTGAACACAGTTTTAATTTACTTTTATAGATTTCTGACTATCTTGTTATTCTAATACGTTATTGTAGTTTCAGACCTTGTGTCTGTGATATTATACTTTTTATCTACAATTTTGACTTAATACCCGGATTTCAGACTTTGAATATTAGATTTGTGATTTTGTTCCACACTTCTTTATAAAAATTGTGAATTTTAGGTCATAATTTTAACGGTCTTTTAATTTTAATTTAGAGTCTTCAAATTTTGACTTTTTAGACTTTGTATCTCAACACAATTTTGACTAATATCTTAGAATTCTAACATACATAAATCGATGCCATCTTCAATAGAATTGTCATTGTTTATGGAAACAATTGAATATCCCTGGTGTTAGTCATCTACATGTGGGTCATGATATTACATAAGAACCTTAGTTGTATTAGGACGGTGAAAAACAAAAACTCCAGGTCAAATCTATACATCCCTCGTATCTATGATTCTGACGTAGCACCATGATGTCAGATATTGTGCCCTTGAAATATGATTTTTTGCACTTTTTAACTGAATTTTGATCGTTTATCTCACAATTCTGACATAGTACTATGGTTTAGACTGTGTTTCGTGGAATTGTGACTATTGGCCACATTTCTATTTCAGAATTGTGACTTTTACATTGAAATTCTAACATTTGTCTCATAATTAAAAAAAAAAAATCTTAAATCCGTGAGCAACTTGTTTTTGTTTAATTTTATAATACGCTTTGTTGTTTTTGCTTCTTTCTACAGCATCAGGACAGTAAAGTGAAGTGTAGGACTTGCTACATTTTATTGTTGGTTACATTGAAGAATTTTTTTTCTTTTTCAATTTTGAATACATAATTCAGGGTCCTCTTTATCTCAAGCGTCATCCGTCCCTTAATTATAGTGTTGTTTATTAATATTAAGACAATATGTTATTATAAAATTACTTGAGTACTTAAAATATTAAAAATACATATTTCCTCTATAGGTAGCGTGTACGAACTGGAAAAGGGTTCTTATGGTATTAACGCAACGTTCAAATGTTACCAACCTGATGGAAATTCCTGCCAGTGTAGCGCATGCGAACACTTCATTGACACGCCTGTCTGAACTTAACCAAAGCGATGTTCAATATTACCTCAATACTTATACTAGTTTTCTAATGGTACGTCAGCCATTCGAGAGGCTACTGTCAGCATATCGAAATAAATTAGAAGATAACTTACCTAGTGCAAAGTACTTCCAGGTCAGCAGATATACACTGAAAGGGGATCAAATGGGAGTCTATTATTATGGATTCCTCAGGAAATGTTCGTGGTGAATTGTTCTCCTCATTTAAAAAAAAAAGTTTTGGGGGCTTCTCTCTTTTCAGCTTCTAGGCCCAAGCCCGGTTTCTTAAGAAATCTAATAAAAAAGCTTCCCATTTGTGGAGACCTTTCGTTTAAACGTGATGCTTTTAATGTTTCTCCCTTGCAGGCACGAATTGGCAGGTACATAATAAAGAACTACCGTCCTAATGCAACAGAAAGGGACCTGAGGGCCGGCGACAACGTGTCTTTCCGCGAGTTTGTCCGCTACTTGGTAACGGAGGGCATTAAAAATGACTCGGCAAATGAGCACTGGAAGCCGATTTACCAGCTGTGCCACCCATGCTTAGTAAATTACACCTTCATAGGCAAGTACGAGCAGTTTGACGAGGACTCCGATGTGATTCTGAAGATGGTTAACGCCCCCTCGGTCTCGTTTCCACATTCCAGGTCCAGTCAGACCTCCGAAAAATTGAGGCATTACTTGCGGCAGCTGTCGTTAAACGACATCGAGGAGCTGTATAGGATGTACGAAATTGACTTTAGGTTGTTCGGGTATAATTTAGAAAGTATTTTAGGTTTTGATATAGGGTAGGTAACTTAATTGTGGTGTACCTTACCGTGGGTTTTCAGGTGATGAGAATTTGTAGCCGTGGAACGGTTTTATGCAGCCAGTGTTCTTAGCTAGCTACCATGTAGCATGTTTTATAAATAAGGATAAATTATTGTACCTTAGACAATGAAATAAAATGGTTAATAAACCATAAACAGTTTAAAATGTTGTTACTTTTAATCTTACGAGTACACTTAAATTGTTGAAAGTAACTTAGAACTTTGCAATATACAGACTTTGGTGACGGGGGTGTTTCCAAAAGTATGAGAGTTACATAAAACTTGCTTATATAAAAGTTGTAGGTACAAAGGTGTTGCACATTACTAAAATACTTTTGATTATACAAAAAAGTGGTGAACCCATTTTTTTTAATAGAATGCCACATCAAGGGTGGTTTAAACGTTTTGAAATAGTAACGATTTTATGCTTATAAATAATTGTACAAGTGCTGCACAGCTTCATATGTTACAGGATAAAGTGGTAGTGCGTGTTTCTGGTAAGTTAAACTTAAGACGCCGGTACATTAAAGGCGAGTATCGCTAGGAAATTTGATAACTTATATAATGGTGTAATTTACGTCCCGGAAAGGTAGGCAACACACTGAGCGCGGCAGCGTACGGCGAGTAGAAGAGCGATGGCGCAGAACAAACTAATAGTATACGTACTATGAGTATGGAAGCGAAAATATTGGAATTGTTTGGCGATATTAAGACGCAAATAAATGGGGATCAAACACAAAAGCGATGAATTTAAGTTAGAGGGTAAAGCAGAAGCATTAAAAGACCTGCAATAAGAGAACCTGGCCTTGAAACGGCAAGTTAAAAAACAGGAAACAAGACTGGCTGTGTTGGAGAAGGAGATAAAGAGAAAGAATACAATAATTCATGGCGTTGAGGATTCAGAAGGAGAAGGCGAAGAAAAGTTAAAGTACAGAGTTGGGGAGGTATTAAAATAAATAAGGTTTGGTAGAAATGATAAGATAGGAAGATAAATAATAAGATTGTAAATGACAAGGTTGCCAAAGCGACGACCGTAAGTATGAGGTTGCCAGAGAATATGGACGACGAAGAACTAAAGAAGCATCGCAAGCACAGGGCACCGTGTTACGGTCTAAACTGGTCGTTAAGACTAAAAAGCAAAGCTCACCCAAATTGCGCCTTCACAGGTTGTTGTCCGGCTAAAAACTCAGTAGGAGGGGGGTTCGTTTGGACACGACACAGCTTAGGGCGAGTTGCTGTCACTAGGGATGTTTATTACGACAAAAAAATGGGAAAAAGCAATCGGGCGCCACGGAAATTGTTGATTAGTACTCAATCTAACTTGCACTTGGCCAAAATCCGAAATCTAAACGTCGTTACTTCGGTGCCCATGGGAGACATTCCATAAGCTGCAAAAAGTTTCACCTACCTTTTGTGATCTCGTCGCAATTGCCTGGGCACTGTACAATGAGCGGCACAACACAAGACAATATTTCATATATACTAGGTGAGTTTTTTAAAGTGTATATCTCGAAAATGGTATAAAATATTTTGATGAAATTTTGGTGAGGTAATAGAGAGATGGGGGACATATTTAAACATATTTTTTACATTTACCTCCTCTCTATTTTCAGGGGTGGGGGATATATTTGGAATTTTAAATAGGATACCTTTGTTTATAAAATTCGAATTTACGTAAAAAACTACATATGTCTACAACACATGTTTTTATTTGATTTTTGGGTTACAGAATTATGATTTATTTATTTATTTATTATATTATTTATAAAATAAAAAGAATAATAATCGTTAAGACGTCAAAATTCTCAATTAACTTAAGTAAAAATAAGTCATTTCCATGGAAACGAATAATAATTCTGAAATAAGTAAACTTGATTTATTGGTAAAATTTATTAATTTTTTAAATTTAATGAAAATTTAGTTAATAATAATTCCGTAACCGAAACAGCAAATCGAAAAATGTTTTGTACACACGTAGTTTTTTACGTAGATTTGAATTTTATAAACAAAGGAACATCATCCTACACTACCCCTCAAGATAGAGAAGGGAGGTAATTATAAAACATACATTTAAATATTTACCGCCATCTTCTTATTTCCTCACCAAAATTTAATGAAAATATTTTAAACCGTTTTCGAGATATCGCCTTGTAACAGTTTTAAAAACTCACCTAGTATGTACGTATATAAACACAAATAAAAATCACATAAAATAGTTTAAATTAATACGATCGATTGGATCTGAATATTCACACAAATATTAACATGAATAATTACATATCTTATGTAGAGGTTAGTGAACATTTAGTTATGGACAATTATCTGAATCATAACAATAAAGAAAAGTAACAACCCACTGACAGTAATCAAAAAACTATCCAGGATACAGAGACTGGCTTGTTTGTGCATCTGTGGAGTTACGAATAGCACTTTAACAGCATCTATGGAAGCTCTCTTGGGACTAACACCTCTAGACATATACCTAAAAGGGGAAGCCCAGATTGGAGCATACAGAATGAAAACCACCGGAAACTGGAACACCAACCAGGAACGGTGCGGACACAAACAGATACAGGAAGTGGGCGAAGGCAACCCCATCCTAAAAATGGGTTCAGACTACAGCCTTCCAGAGTATTCTTTTGACAAAACTTTTCACTGTGAGGTATGATCACAAGGATTGGACCCAAGAAACCTCAACCCACCTGCCAAATGGGCTAGTCTGGTACACAGATGGATCCCGAACAGCAGAGGGCACCTGTGCTGGAATACATGGCGTAAGACCAAAAGAGGATATTAGTATATCTCTTGGGACCGAAGCCACAGTCCTTCAAGCTGAAATATTTGCTATAATACAATGCGTCCAGGAAAATGCAAAACGCGGGTATCCCCAATAACGCATAAGCATTCTTTCTGACAGTCAAGCGGCATTGAAAGCGCTTGAATCACCTCGTGTAAGCTCTGTGCTAACAAGAGAATGCTAAATCACCTGACACTCCTATCTGAAAAGAACACTGTTCAGCTTATTTGGATGCCAGGGCACACAGGGATAAAGGGAAACGAAGAGCCAGCCGCCCTCGAAAAAACTGGTGCATCTACCCCACTTATAGGCCCAGAACCTGTATTTGGTAGGTATACCCAAACAAAAGCATCCGAACAGCCATAGAAAAATGGACCGCTACTCAACAAGCTTCTCGCTGGGATGCCACACAGGGACAAACACTGGGGAAGGAAATAATTAGAACGCGTTCTCGCAGACTAACAACTAATGTCCTCCATCTAGGACGAACTCAGATTAGACGGCTGGTAGGACTAGTCACAGGACACTGCCACCCGAGAAAACACCTACAAAAAATAGGTATATACAGAGGAGATATACTTTGTAGGTTATGTCAGGAAGATGAGGAGACAGCCTCACACATAATCTTCGACTGTCCAGCGTTATTCCGCAAAAGACAGCAACTCTTCGGGGGAACTCCACATGGAGCAGCTCTCACACACGAGCACCTCGTAAAAAACATCCTACAACTCGTTGAAGGTGCAGATCTATTTTAATAGGTTCAGGGGGGGGGGGGCACAAAACACCACAGAGTCGAAGTGCAAAACTGGGCTCACTACTAACCCATCTAAATCCCTGCTTTTAATCAATCAATCAATCAATCAACAACCCACTGTGTTAAAGCGTCACAGCGACCACAAATGCAGCTAGAATAGCTAACGCTTCCCTAAACTTAAATCAAGCGACGCAGTTCTCACAATAAATGACGCAGTACAAAAACAGCGTATCAGTGTCAATCTGAACGTTTCACTTTAGGTATAATCACCATAAAAAGAAATAGTTTTACAATAACTGGCGTTAGCGTCCGGAAATGCGGTTGTTGAATATGACAGGTGGAATATCTCACCACGGAGCTGGTTTCGTCTGGTGGCGAAAGACGGGATCAAAGGGGATGGCTTCCAAATTCATAATTGCTGATGCGTAAAAGAATCCAGAATCCTTGCTGTGTAAGTATTGAGAATGGGACGCTTCGACGACTCAACGCTGACCCACCCTGTATATTAGTTCGGGCACAACTCTCACATGAAATCCGCTCAAAGTTAGCGTATTATTTGCACACAAATGCACTGTTTCAGCGAGAGTGATGAACAATTAAATAAGCAGCCCCCGAGAATAAAGGTTCACCCCCCGAACAAGGGATTTCATCAACACCAACTATTTATATCGATGTGTTAACAACGTCAGGTCGAGAATGAATCTGCCAACGCCCCACCAAGAAGCGCGGCTCGAAACGGAAGGGGCGCAAACGCTCCTTAGTTTCTCTCTAATTCATACAGAAACGTCCCGGATACGTCAAGTTGTGCAACAATCATACGTGACTTTGATCACATAAATAATCTAACATCAGGCAATGAGCCTCCGGTACAGGAATAAAAACACGATAAGCAGACTTACGTCATGTGCGTCGAATGCCCACGCAAGGTGTGCTTTCCGAAGAAAACTAACGAGTGAATCCCTCTGCTGACGGTACTTGTAATGATTCCTAGGGATCGACTTGGAACCAAATGGCTTAATACTGAAATTCTCAAGGGGTCTGCGATGCGCAACTTACGCGTAACAATTTACCTCTGACTTTGTCAGCGAGAAAACGCGGAAATTCTAAGGTGTCGGTACAGGAAGATACGAGACGTCACAAGTCCCAAAAACCACGGTTGCCATAACAGGATCTGGTGACTACACGATAGCATACAGTCACGCAGAAGGAGGACAATTCGAAACTGGATTGATTGTAACATTATAAATAACTAATATAAACATATTGTAACGAATGCGAGAACGACTTCCAGATCGATCTAGAAGCAGGTGTGCGCGATGAGTCACTTCGAACAGATGCTCCGAGAACGGGCCCGAGGTCAAATGCGTCATGCTTCCGCCTGGAGTTTCTAGTGAGTGTCGGGACTGTCTGGAAGCTTCTGGAGGGAAATTATTGGCCATATAAATACCCGGCCGTCGGACCCGCAGTTCAGTTCTGAAATAATTCTGCGGCAGTTCGAACTCACGTCGAGGCTTGTTAGAAGCCCCCATATAAATAAAAACCGCGTGTACATATAACTAATAGAAATAGATGACCAGATAAATAAATATATAATCGTTAGTGTTTAAGAGTGAAATAAATAAATGTGCTAATCCGTATGTAATAGAAATAAATAATAATAGTTGTTAGAAATACGTGTACCGATAGTCGTTAGTGCTTGTATTAATTTGTAATCTGCTTGATAATTCTCGCATGTGCTTGTAAACAATAATCGTAATAATCCAATAGTGTAAATAAATATTTGAATCCATGTTTGTCGTATAATTTTAAATAGCCCGAACGTTAAAAACGTAACAGTGGTGTCGGTGTGAGGTTTTGAACCGGGGGCTATAAGAAAATTATTGAACAAACCTAAAATAAATAAATTATTTAACAAGTGCCGATAAAACGACAGTCAGATAAATAAATTGAAGTGAATAGTGTTTATGCCTTTGACGAGATCGCAAAGCAGCAAGATGGAAGCCGCGATAGAAAAAGTAGTCCAAATACTCGAGGAATTGAGATCCGCTCGAAAGAAGGCAGAAAAAGCACAAGAGGATCATAGGGAACAGCTGGAAGCCGGACAGAAAGCACGAGAAGAGCTGAAGGCCGTGCAGGAAGAGCTGGAAGCCGCAGAAGAGAAAGTAGTCCAAAAACTTGATGGGAAAATAAATGGAAGAGTTCGGTCTCTGTTGTTGGATACTGTAGCGACGAAGCCCATCGCCAGGTCTGACGTAGTAAGGGACGAGGGTCAGCTGCTGCACAACGAGACACGCCTTCGCACTGCCACGGGGGGCGCGGTGACCACACATGGGGAAACTGATTTGAAGATTGGGAATCAAACCCTCAAGCATCGGGACCTGATGGCTGACAGTGCGGACGAGTACATCCTGGGAATGGATGTTATGGATAAGAGTGGGTTCACTGTGGACCTGAGACGCGGCGAGTTGCACGTGGGTGGGGAGGAGCTTTCCCGACACCCAAGAGGAGAGATCGCGACACAAGTGGTATGGGCGGAAGATGTTATTCTGCAGGGACGAACCGAGAGGGTCGTGGATGCATACCTGGATGGCGATCTCCGGAGCAACGTGGTGCGCGTGGTTGAGCCCGATTATGCTGACATTGCGGACGAGTGCATCCTGGGAATGGATGTTATGGATAAGTGTGAGTGCGTTTTGGACCTGAGACGCGGCGAGTTGCACGTGGGTGGGGAGGAGCTTTCCCGACACCCAGGAGGAGAGATCGCGGCACAAGTGGTATGGGCGGAAGATGTTATTCTGCAGGAACGAACCGAGAGGGTCGTGGATGCATACCTGGATGGGGATCTCCGGAGCAAAGTGGTGCGCGTGGTTGAGCCCGATTATGCTGACATTGCGGACGAGTGCATCCTGGGAATGGATGTTATGGATAAGTGTGAGTGCGTTTTGGACCTGAGACGCGGCGAGTTGCACGTGGGTGGGGAGGAGCTTTCCCGACACCCAGGAAGAGAGATCGCGGCACAATTGGTATGGGCGGAAGATGTTATTCTGCAGGGACGAACCGAGAGGGTCGTGGATGCATACCTGGATGGCGATCTCCGGAGCAACATGGTGCGCGTGGTCGAGCCTGATGGTGGCGAGAAGCTCACTCATGGTATCCTGGTAGGGAAGACGTTGGTGACGACTGGGCTTGGGGTCCCAGTAAGGATGGTGAACGTCAGCAGGGAACTGGCAACCGTCAGGAGGAACACCATACTGGGAAGTGGCATGAGCCAACGAGAACGGAAGAAGATAGAAGATTTGGTGGCCCGGTACCAAGACATCGTCGAGTGCGGAGATCATCCCAGCGGCCGTACTGACGTAGGAAAACATAAATCAGTTGAGTTTGGCAAAAGAATCTTGCTGAGGACCGACCATCCTGCTCTGAGATGGCTGCTGCAGTGCGAGAACCCTGAAGGACAGGTGGCTGAGTGGATCGAGCGCCTAGAAGAAGAGTTCGACTTGGGAATAAGTCATCGACCTGGCACAGTCCACCGCAACGCCGATGCGTTATCCAAGAGGCCTTGCCCTGCGGACTGCGGCCACTGTTCGAGATTGGAGAGTCGTGCGGTACCCATTAATCGTACCACTGTGGTCGACGACTCGTGGGAGCCAGACGAGTTACAGAGTAGCCAGGAGAATGACCCCGACTTAGGCGCGGTTATAGCCTGGAAGCAAGATGGCCGTCGACCTACCTGGCAGGAGGTCCCCGCCTCCAACGCAACAGTGGAGACTTATTGGGCGCAATGGGACTCCTTGCAGCTGGACAGCAACGTCCTGACCAGAATCTTGGAAGATGAGGACAGTAGGGCAACGCGATCACGATCGATGGTTCCAAAGAGTAGAGTGGCCGAGGTTCTGCGCTACCTGCATGATTGCTCCTCTGGAGGACACTTCAGATTGAAGAAGACGTTGCAGAAGGTCCAAGAAAGGTTCTACGGGGCGAGCTGCAAAGGTGACGTCCGAGAGTGGTGCCGGAGGTGCGAAGCATGCGCTACGGGAAACGGACCTGTTGGAAGACGTAGAGCTCCGAGGTGACAGTACAACGTCGGTGGTCCGTTCGAGGGTATAGCCATTGACATCGCCGGACCATGCCCCGAAACCGAAGCGGGAAATAAATACATCTTGGTGTGCATGGGCCACTTTACCAAATGGCCCGAAGCATACGCCGTTCCGAAGAAAGAGACCGGTACTGTCGCTGATGTTCTGGTGAAGGAGTGCTTCAGCCGTTTTGGAGTCCCCCTGGAGTTACATTCCGACCAGGGCCGGAATTTCGAGTTTGGACCGTTCCAGAACGTCTGTAAGCTACTGGGGATACGCAAGACCCGGACCACTGCCCTCCATACTCAATCGGACGGCATGGTGGAAAGCATGAACGGAACCATGGGGAAGCATCTGTCCAAGGGGGTTTCCGAGCATCCGCGTGACTGGGGCCAGTACATGCACCTGTTCCTGATGGCCTACCGATCGGCAGTACAGGAGACAACCGGCGTCCAGATCGAGGTGTGCTGTTGCGAAGCCTGGAGACCACGGTGGGCTGCTGCTTCTTCAGCCAGTCCATGTGCAAGAAGGGCACCGCCTGCAAGTACCGCCATCGGACCCCCACAAGAGCGAGAAGACAGGCACCCGACGCAACTCGTTCTGGGACAGAACGATCTAAGGCGGGGGCAGTGTAACGAATGCGAGAATGACTTCCAGATCGATCTAGAAGCAGGTGTGCGCGATGAGTCACTTCGAACAGATGCTCCGAGAACGGGCCCGAGGTCAAATGCGTCATGCTTCCGCCTGGAGTTTCTAGTGAGTGTCGGGACTGTCTGGAAGCTTCTGGAGGGAAATTATTGGCCATATAAATACCCGGCCGTCGGACCCGCAGTTCAGTTCTGAAATAATTCTGCGGCAGTTCGAACTCACGTCGAGGCTTGTTAGAAGCCCCCATATAAATAAAAACCGCGTGTACATATAACTAATAGAAATAGATGACCAGATAAATAAATATATAATCGTTAGTGTTTAAGAGTGAAATAAATAAATGTGCTAATCCGTATGTAATAGAAATAAATAATAATAGTTGTTAGAAATACGTGTACCGATAGTCGTTAGTGCTTGTATTAATTTGTAATCTGCTTGATAATTCTCGCATGTGCTTGTAAACAATAATCGTAATAATCCAATAGTGTAAATAAATATTTGAATCCATGTTTGTCGTATAATTTTAAATAGCCCGAACGTTAAAAACGTAACAATATATTGTTAGAGTTTAACCAGATAAATGAGAGATTGGCGGTTTTAAGAACAAAGACGATTTTTTAAAATATTACTACGTATTTGTAGCTTGCATACGCCTACAGAAGATGAGGAATAAGTAAAGATCTATTTTATGCCCAGTTGCAAGAAATAATAGATGAAGCACAAACATATGATGTAAAAATAATAATATGGAACTTTAACGCAAAAGTGGAAAAGGAAACATATTACAAAGGAATTATTGGTGAATATAGATTACATGACGAGAGCAACGACAACGGGTAAGGAATCATAGATTTAGCCAGCAGTAACGATACGATTATAAGCAGTACAAGACTTCCAGACAATAGAGCACAAATAATTGTGGGTGGCGCCAGACGGAGTAATCAGAAACCAGATTGACCATATAATGACCGCATCAAGGCATGGGTCTGACATATTAGATGTGCGAAGCTAGAGGGGGGCGGATTGCGACACTGGTCATTTTCTACCAAGGCTAAAATATAGACAGAGACAAGGAAAGAAGAAAGAGGCACAAAGAATCACAAGTTCAACACAATAGAACTAAAACAGAGTGAATAAATAGCTAAGAATTGTGAGAGGATCATTGCAGAAAAAATCGCATATAAAGAAAAGGGCGTAGAAGAAGAATGGAACGAAATACGAACAATAATAATAATTACAGCCTCAGGAGTATTAGAGAAGAAGAAAATGAAAGACGAAACAAAAAACTGTATGATGAAGAATGTCAGAGCAGAAATGAGGCGAGAATGAAGAAGTTGAATTGTTTAAACGTAGAAAACCATGAGACGTACACAACAAAGAGTAAAGAAGCAAAGAGCATATGTAGAAAAAACAAAAAGAGATTGAAAAACGAAAGCTAATAGCAGTTGAAGAAATGGGTTAAACAAACCGAAGTAGAGAAAAAATACTAGCCAAGGGTAACGCTATGCAAGGTGCAAAATGAAATTTTATAGGTAATAAATAAAATATTGTGGAGAGTTTGAGATAATTCTTCGAGGGTCTATTAAACACAAATAAAGAAAATACATCCAAGCTCCAAAGGACAACAGAACAGGGACAGCAGAGACAAATAAAGGAGAAGCCCCCATCGCAGGAGGAAATCACCGCGACAATATTGAAATTAAAAAATAACAAATCCTCTGGCGAAGACTATAGCGGCAGTGGTCTTTTTGTAAATTTTTAATTTGTTGATGTTGAAGTTTCCAGTTCATGCTACATTCTTCATATCCTCACACCTTTAATAGCTACATATTAGACTGTTACAGGTAAATCCCCGCTTATGGCCTGCAACAGGTTTAATGGTTGCACGACTAGCTAGTGGGAAAGAGCGGGTATTAAACTGAAAGCGCAGGGTTCGCAGTCAACAGTCAAATTAATAGGTACGGGGATAAATTCATACTATTGTGTAGGGGTGTTTTGTCGGTCGGTAATGTAATGGGTAAATTCTACGAGGAAAATCTCCCTTTTGGCGTCGGAAAATATACGTACTTAACGCACGTAGTCGACTTACATTGGATCTATTTTGTCTCTCACTTTATTGAAAACGCGTACTGTAATCTGCTTTACAAGAAATCAAACATACGGCTATATTAAACATACCAAAATAAATAAAGTTCTTGGAGCGCATAGCTGCAGATGCAGAAAACGGCAATAAATTGCCCTTAAAATTTTTACCTGCCGCGTGACGTCATACGGTATACAAAATACGAAATTTCTTAAATTGAATGCCTATACATACAGGACATTTGCTGTTTTCTGTGGCCCTCTTGGGCAGATGAGTGATTGCCGCGGGTGCGTTGTGGTAGATGTTTTCGAAGATGCACTTGGTGGATTTTGAATTCCTCCGACATCTCATGATTTTCCAAGCAGCATTGAAGTGTGGTACATGGAGCCACTAAAATTCATCTAGCAGTGCTAGGATTCAAAAATGCTTCAAAAATAAACTCACCCCAGGCCACCTTTCACACTTTGGTAGGTCATCGTAGCTTGTCTTCATAGTTACTTTATTATATGGTATTGAAATATTTCAGGTCTTTTTCTTTATGCTACCCGCTTAGTGTTTGTGTATTTTCGTTTTGGGGCTCTGAATCCATTCCATGAGGATCTAGAATCTAGAGAAAGGATTCATTATTAGTTTGGAGATGTCGTTCAGCTATCGTGGGCAAAACTGACCACCTCTGAAGGCCTTTCGCTTTTACAATCATACTGGAGAAATGCCTTCCATCCCAGCTCCACATAGATCGTACGATTTGACACCGCTTAACTTTTTCCGTTGGAGCTAAGTAAAGGAAAAAGTCTACTCTACGCTAATAATCTACAAACAATTTGTTAGGACATTTTTAGTTTTGTACGAACGTACGGCTATTAACGTTATTTTCTAATTTACGACCCCACTTGTATATGGGTTTGTCGAATTATTCCGCTTGAATTTAAGCCTCTCGAAGTATTCGCTTGTCGCCAACGTTTCTAAAACGCCCTCATTCTGTGTACCCCAGTTTTCAATCTGTCGGCGCGCTAGAATACAAATATCGATCCGTGTACGACTAGCTTTTCTGAATGTTGTGGAGAGCAATTTATGAGATGGATGCCACGTGCCCGAGAGAGTGAGCATGACTTTTTCTGCCCCGCTACTTTATTAATCGCGGGATGGCCGCGCGTTTTCTAGGAGTTTCGATCCGGCGACAGGTAACAAGGAGGCAACAGGCTGCTGAGAGCTGTTTTCCCCCGCGTGGCTTCGGCTAAGCGATTCGTTGCATTTGTTCATTGTGTGTTAATTACCGCCTAACAGTCTGTTCTTTAAGTATGTGTGTGTTCAGCTGGTTAGTTGTCATTTGGGACTCTCGTCGCTTCAATGCAAGTGTCGTATTTTATGGGACAACGCCAGTTGATTGTTCCGCCTTGTTTTTGAACTTATATTACTGCACGTGCGGGCGTGAGCGATTGGGGTTGTTGGGTCGTTTACTGTAAGCCTTGGAGTTTTCGTTGTCGAAGGGCGGCAACCCTTAGTAATACCTCGTTTGAACGGATTCTTTGTGAGAACTCATTAGCAGCCTGTCATGTGTTCTCGAATCTATCGCTGTCGTTCTGGCATTTTGTTGTGCAGCTTCGCATTTCGCTCTTATGAGAGGATCATCCCCCTGGTTGATTCCGACACTTTCTTACGTTGAGTTGCTGCAGTACCCCGTCAGTGTTTTCTGCAGTATTTGGAAACAGGAGCCGTTGCAGTAACATAGGACAACAATTTGCAGCCAGCCAAGCTCTTTAAAGGTACAATATGTTTTATTAATAACATCTAAGAGTGCAACCTTAGTGTACAGGGTGATTCGACGAAGTGTCGGACAGTTGACGTAACGCTGCGTCCGTTGTAACCTTTTATTATGTGTACTTTTGCATTTGTCAAACCATTATAGTTGTTACCTGTCATTTTTAATTCATTTACCGCCAGTTTACAGGGGTGTTGATTAGCTTTATGGAGTAGTTCTTGTCATGTATCAAACCGCTACTTTAGATAGTTGAATTTCGCCCTTTATTACCGCTATTTGGTTACAGTTTGATATTCATATCGTTTTTCAGTAATTCCAATAGTTGATGTCAGTTTACCGATTATTTTTAATAGTTTTAGACGTTAAGCAACTTACGTAACTGCCGTATACTAACACATTTCATGTTTTCATGTGCCTTTTATATACATTCAAATATATTGTCAATACATGTCATGTTAATTTAACTGTGGTTTTCTCTGTTATTGTGCATGTGCTGTGCGTCATAGTGATGGATCAATCTTCCGTCCATAGTAATGATTCTATCATGCATGGACCAAAAGCTTATGACAAATGTTCACTCGATCATGCTTATGCAAAGTAGTCAACATTCGGACTGAGACCTTACTAATATGCAAAATGCCATGCAGTATCGATCTAATCGATTTATCGTCAATCTTTACAATCACTAACTTCTCCACTTTGGCCACAATTTCAGAGTTCACAACCCTGGGTTCAGTTTATTAAATTTCCAGAAACTATTACAACATGCTCTACTAGTTTGGCCATAGAACATCGTTTTATAGAAATTGGCACAAAACCATCCAAACTGATTTACCACAAGATATTATTTTTCAAGGCCTACAAGATAGAGAACGGCAAAATTTTCCTCTTTTCTCGAGGTATGTACCATTGCGGAAATATAAAGCGGGACACTAAAATTTGCTTTAGTTAAATTGTCTGAATGAACTCATTGTTGATGTTATCCCAAGCTGCTTATATTGCATTAACCAGTTCATTTTGGTTCACTGGCACATGATAGATATAATTTCATGAACAATTAGGAAGGCAAAATTAGAATATTCAAATAGTGAAAAATGGCTCTATAGGACTTGTCCCGGTTTATGTTTCCGCGACTGTACAATGCAGTCTTTATTTCTTCCCAAAATACAGAATTGAAGTACTAAATCTATGCATTGGTTTTTCTGTTGCAACTTTCCTAGCCGACCTTTCCATAAGTATGCCTTAAAACAGCGATTCTCAAACTTTTGGTATTTGAACTTCTTCCAGTACCACTACAGAATTCTGTTTCTGTAATGAATTATTCTCATAACTAATTTTACCAACTTATATACCTCTCTGCGTATAATATTGTAACGATTCTACAGCCGGGTCGTTGCCCCGGACATATGATTCAGCCCCGAGCGTTCCAGAACTTCTTGGAGCAGCTGGGCCGCTGCGGATATATGTGAGTCACAGCGGTCGAATACTCGAGAAGCGACCTTGCAACCAGATGCAACGGGTGACTCACGCTTTCGGGAACACGCTCGAGGTCAACACATGCGAATGCCGGAATGTACGAGCGAAATCTGGAATGTTCTAGACGGAAATTATTTGGCCATATAAATACGCTCGGCGAAAATAACAGTGAAGTTCTCATCCAGTTCTCATCAAGCTCGAAGCGCGTAATAAAAATAGACCGTGTGTATATAACTCTAGTGAAATAAATAACAAATAAGTATAACCATATAAATCATTACTGTTAAGTGCAATATAAAATAAATAAATGTATCGTTGTTAGAAATAGTTCGTTAGTTTAAGTAATTTATGTTCTGCCTTGATAATTCGTGTGTTTGTAAATAATCGTAAGTAATCATTGTAAATAAATGTTTAATACAAGAAGCGTCGTATAATTTTGTAAATAGCCCGAGCGTTAAAAACGTAACAATATTATAGCAAATATAGTATATTGCTTATAGCTTTTACCTACTTAACAAATACTATTATTATTATTATTATTTTTCGTCAAGATCCCATTGTTAGGCTAAAGCCTCGCCCATTATGCTTAATTTTTTATGGTCAGTGAAATTTTTTATGTAGATGGTTACAGGGTGCTTTATCAATACACAAATCCAGAAAACCTTCAAATCGAACTCACACTCAAAAAGAAAGTAGTACCCATACAAAGAAATCCATAACCATAAAAAGAAAAGTCTAAAGGACCTGCAACAATAGTACATATTAGTGTACAGATTCGGAGCGCCTTTATAAAACTCACTTTTGACGTATATCGGCTTAACGTTCTCTCTCCAGAATTACATAGCCTAATCATGAGGTGTAAAAATTTAAAAATGAGATTCAAATTGCATAAATACAAATGGCCTCTAACTGTTCAACGACTTTCCTTACCTAAAATCCTGATATCTCCAGAACGGGGGAGATATTTTAAAGGTTTTTTAAAGATGTCAACGCATTGTTACTATTTCCAGCCAAAACTGGGAGTAGTTCACTTGTACACCAAAACAAAATAGGTTAATAAGCAATTTTACTACGTGAAATGACATTAGAAACCCTAGTTACATAAGACAGTGTCTAAACGAATGCGCTAGATCTCACAGCAACCAAGTGTCTAGCTTCAAGAAATAAAGTCGACAACAGGCCAGAATACAACATACAACGTCTGAAAAGTCAATCGATGGGAGACATCACGCGTATATACGACTAAATATGCTAAACTGTGCATCAGTGAAAGCAAATTGTCAACTGTAGTTAGTAGTTACGCCCGTGATACTAGAGTGACAACCTCCACGAACCACTTCTAACGTTACTCACTTAACCTCAAGACGTCAAAGGAAATTCCATCTGACAGGAAAACACTAAGATGCCAATTTTACTTAATCAATATTATATTTTCAGAGAGACCTAACAAAATCAGCTTACATAACATATCTCAAGGAAAGATTTAGTAAGGATTCAGGTCCAAGGAGTGACCGTTCCCAACTCCAATGTTCAAGAACGCAAGAGGAACTTCCAAAATCTTTAAATTCGCATAGGAAACAATTAGCTTAAGCTAAGGCAAAGCAGAGCATTAGAGTGAATGTTAGTCAATAGCGGAAGATGACCGTAACATTTCGCTTTGGATAATTTTGGTGAATAACATTTTTCTGTTGAGAATGGGGCCCGAACACTTTGAGATCATACTTTTATTTCTCGAGAGAGCGTGTGGTGGGATGGTAAAGCGTTTGCGTTTGCAGTTAGCACCCGGACAGTGGTTACATTACATCTTACGCTCTCCGGCCATAATATATACACCTTTGTTGGCCGCTGTGAAAGGGTATTCTTCCTTAATTCAAGGGGTTAGGCTAGCCACCTACCCCGGCCGCGGCTTAAGATGGTTGATAAAACCGTACTCAGCGTGTGGTATAAAAGGCTCTCAGCTTAAACTAAGAGGAAGAGGAAGAAGAGTTAGTTCCAGGCTTGAACAATTCTTTCTTAGTTGGGTGAGTGGTCACTTAATGTTCTTTGCTTGAGATTAATAGACACTTCATCTCATGTTTTTGATGATCCATTATTTGTTTCTTCTTATGTTACTGGTCTCTTGGATTAAAACGATGGACAATTTCAAGATCCTCGGCTGAGTATTCGTCTACGTTGATTATCAATTTGTTGTTTGTGTAGCATTTTGCCTTAGCTTGATTGAGGTAGCTAAGTAGTACTCTTCCCCGCTTGATTTCATCTGTGTAATCTTCGTTTAACCAGCAATCAGTACCTTATAGCTTTTTGGCATTTTTAAACAGTTTTATTTTCTTGGTTCTTGTTGTTCGCTTAATCAAAACTGGTCGATTGCAGTTTTCTTTCAATTGATTCAGCATGTTAAAGTGATCCACCACAGAATGAAATTCTAAGTTATTTATACTTTTTTGAAGTATTAGTGTTATTTGTTGGATATCGTCATCACTTTAAGCTTAGTTCTTTTAATCTTCTTTTTTAATCTTCCCATCATTAGTTCTTGTTTAGCTACCCTTGTATGTAATAGCGTGTTTTCATTCTTCAGTGATTTTATCTCTTTTTGCGACGCATCTATTTTATTTTCGATGTTCGTTAGTATTTACTCTGTTAACTCCAACATCGTTTGCACTTCCATAATTTTAGGTTTGGTGCTAGGAAAAAAGTAATTCTTCGTAGAGAGCTTACCTTTGATAGTAACCCAGCAACGTTGTCTAAGCACTCCTCAGGGGCCTTAGAAAATACACAGAATGTTCAGTTATCTCTATTTATTTAAACACACACATGACTACAATAAAATACGAAAATTTAATCAACTGTGAAAAGGGCAAGACGAGGAACTACACGTCTCCACCCTAACAAAATTGATAGCAGAGTATCCAGGTTAATCCACCACGAACCCGTAAGTGAGGGTTGTGCAGTAGCAAACACCGCAAAATTTGAACTTAAGACATACTTAACAGTGCTAATAATGCAAATGTTCTTAATAGAAACTTTTCTCAGGTAAACTAAAATGTAGTTTTTCTAGGTTAAGTTGAAATATCACATTAATGCACTTGTGTTATTGGTTTTCCATCAGAATTTATTCTTTTCACTTGATTTAGACACTTGTTTTGAAACTTATTATTGCAATGTTTTTAGACTAGTTTTTACGTTTTACATGCGTAAAATGTTGTCACTTGACATAGCTTAACTCCACCATGTACTGTAATAGCACCTCGCTTTAATGAAATATAAAATTTCTAATTATGGCAAGGGATACTACACTTTATGAATTGTTAAATTTCAATTAAGAATTGCCTGCTAAACTCAGGGCAAATTAAAAGAATGTAATTTTATTACCAAAAATAAATGGTTTATTGCCCATTCCCTATTTTATCTATTTGCAATAAATTCGGGCTTAGCTCCGGTGAACATGAAACAAATCTTAACTTAGGGTGTCCGTTCATAAAGTTAAGAAAAAAAAACTTTGTATGTCAAATCATTTCTTGTATGACAATTACTCTTAATTATTAGGGCAAATGCACAATTTCTATCTGACAATTATAACCTCTAAATTTGACTACCACAACAAAATGATCTGTGGTCGTAAGAAACAGCGTAAAATTGAATTTTAAACACCAAAATGGCAAGGAAACATTAGGTAAATACGATTGATTCTGTGACATAGCAACTGCTAACCTCGTTTTGTTTCTAGTGTGACGTCAAAACCCACGCGCGATTGCTTTTTTTTCTGCATCCGGCAAAAACTGAAAATTTCGCGTCAACTCGCACTTTTTAGAGACGATATCTAATTTACTCGAAGCTGGACGGACCTGGACAACTGGAACCTGGTGCCACACCTCGTAGACAGTCTGAACTTGAAGAATCCCGCGAATTATGTGGCTGCTGCAAGGGCTTCCTGTGAAATCCTACCTTAATCGGAGACCTTTCGGACGCTGGATACACTTTCCAATAACGCCAGGGGAATTACGCACTTGGGAAGGGCTTGTTAGTTGAAATTTCTACACCCACGGACTCCTGAAGATCCTCTCTACACGTAGCAGACACTATTTATGCTGGGCGATGCTGCTTACTTATGGAAATGGGCCCCCGAAGTTACTCGCACTTGGACGAATCTTGATACTGGCTAACTGCTACAATTGGAGCTCTTAACACATGGCAATCTATACTCAAAGATGCCCTGCACACTGGTGAATAACTTTACACACAACTGGTATTACAAAAAACTTTTTATTTATAATTTAAAGTGATAAAAGTGGAGCTCAATCTGCCCCCAACATGTCAAATGTTAGCTTGTTTGGTTATAATGACAAAAGACTGCCTCGTAACTCAGCAACTAGATTTTCAATTTTTATAAAAGAAATTAGGATTGATACAGTTTTGATGTCATGTCGTTGCCTAATTACTAAAATTGTCTTTTTCTTGGAATAAATGTCACAACACTTTGCTGTGCTTTTAAATCACTTTGGTTTATACTGGTAATGCACTGATACACTTGGAGTTTCTTTAGCATCTCACTGATTGTTTTTCAATCGGTTGCCTTACATTTTTTCATTGCTCTATCGCAATTATTATTTTGTTAGCACTGTTTCGTTTACCTTTCAGCTAATTTGCCGTTTGCTGGCTTATATACTTTTAATACATAAAGCTCATATACTTTTTGTACTTCACAAATCATTCAGTATCATTTTATTCGCATTATGTTTGACGTAACTAAGCTCGAATCCGACAGTTACAAATTAAATTGCATTGGCCCATCCGAATCTTTATCATATCTGAAACTCTGAACGTAACCCTTCTGAAACCTGCCTTATCTCATCTCGTGCTAACTTTTATCCCTCAAATTATTAGTTACCGCTGCTCACATCAAGTGCACTTATTAATGTAAAAAACTGAATATCTTGCAATAAATAAAATATTTAATTCTATGCTCATTTTGACCTTATTCATTTCGTTAATTAGAAAATCAGAATTGCTGTGGGCAGTAAACCATTACAATACATATCGGCCGACAAACACCGGAACAGGTTTTCAAAATCATTTTCTCTTTGCTCTACATGTGCAGAAATATTTAAAATCTAAATTATTGGAAGACCTTCCATGTACTTAATTAAAAGTGCCTTCAATTACACAATTACTAGAACTGGATAGATACCTACATAAAAATGACTAACGTCCTATTTTCTGTTGCATTTGAAAGTGTTTTGTCATTTTTTCAAACCTCAATGTATTTGGATACCAAAACCTCAAATGCAAACCTCGTTTAAACACAACAAAGTGATTTCACACAGCTAAATTGGGGAAAGTTCAATGGCCAACCTTCATCACCTTCATCAAAAGATATGAACAGAGTATAGATAATATGACATTTTTCGTAAACAACTGTTGCAGACAGGAAGAAGAGAAGAAGTAGCAAACTTGCACATATGTTTCTTCTCATCCGAATGTCACGAAATTAACAGCCGCTCTCCAGTAATCAATTCAAAAAATTAGTGTTTTTACACGTTTTACACTGCTTTCTTTTCGAACTTTATATACCCACAGGAATATTCATTTTATGATCATTTTTTCTCCAAATATATGCAACAATAATAAATAATTAGACAATAATTAATTTTTATTAAACGTGTGTCTCCAATCTACATTGGAATCTATAAAAAATACTTTATAATTAATACTTAATTATACCTTTTCAGCATTTAGCCAAATTCCCCCTTGTGCAGATAGTATAAAGCTTCGAGTGTCCAATGTTAAGGGCAGCTGCGTTTTCGAGTTTATCCTAAATTTGTAGTTTTTTAGCAGTATGGTTAGAGCGACCTTTGTTTGTAGTAAACCAAATCGTAATCCTAAATAGCATAAAATTATATTCATATTACTTGTCAACATTAGACCATTTTACCAATACACATTCGTGGACCTTCTCCAAATGGTAACCAAGAGTACTGATGTCGCCCTGCCTTATTTTCTGCAGAAAATCTCTCGGGGTCGAACCTTTCTGGATCTGGATAGTATTCGGGATCGTACTGAATGCCCATTATGGGAATAAAAATAATAGTTCCTTTATCTAGGAGAACATCTGAACAAGGCAAAATGTAAGGTTTTGTGCATTCCCTTTGTAGTAGTGGAAGTGCTGGATATTTACGAAGAGTTTCTGTAAAAATAAGATATAAATGTTTAGACGTATTTAGTGTGCTATAGTGATTACCATTGATTACTTTATCCATATAGGTCATGCCCATTATTGCATCATAGGTCACTTTTTGACTATGCTTCTCTAAAACTTCGCTTATTTCTTGACGCAGCTTGTTCTGAATATCAAAATTGCTTGCTAATTCAAATAAGCAAAACGTGAGTGTCGTTGAAGAGGTTTCAAAACCTCCCAGAAAAAATATAAATGATTGGGCAGCTATCTCCTCAATTGTCAAAGTCTTTCCCACATTGTCTTCATTTTCTGAACTCTTCAATTCTCCTATTTGGTCTCCATCCTCAATTTTGATATTATTTTTTAGTTGAATCAGAAGATGCATGAAATCTCTCCTGATTATGTTGTTTTTCTCGCGATAATCCACAGTCTCTTTCACAATATTCATGAAAAACTTTGTAATTTCCGCGTTGGTTACTGGTATTTGAAAGAAATCCATTACACCTGGAGCACATATTGATAACATCGCTTTAATCATTTGGGTGGTATCTATATGAAACACCATTTTTCCGTACTTTCTAAAATCAGAGTCTGGATATTTTAAGCTGTTGCACTCGATGCCAAAAGCGCAAGAACCAATAACATCGGTGGTGTACCGTGCCACCACATCCTTTATATCGATAGCTTCACTATTATCGACTTTCTGGTTCATTAATACGATCAGTTCATCAGAGCAGTCGACTAAAGTCTGAAACATCATCTTCATTTTTCCTGAGGTGAACGTAGGGCTTAGCTTTGCACGCAAGTTTTTCCACTTTGCGCCCTTAAGGCCAAACAAATTTGCCCCCAGAGGGTCATTCTTCTCGTTTATGTAGTTCCCGTGGTCGCTGAAGTGGAAAAAGTCCTTAGCCAATATTGCCTTTACTAGTTCCAAGTCGAACACCAGAAACATTGGTTTGGTCATCATATAATACCCGCTGTATCCTAGGCCTTTGTTCTTCAATTCCTGGTATACTTTTCTCATCGACACTCCAAAGGTTTCCTTCTGAAGAACAATTTTAGCGGCATTTCCGAAAGGAAAACTTGCCGGAGGGTTTGTTACTCCTTTTTGCTCCCAATAATTATACGATCGTCTGAAGTAGATCACGGCGATGACAATAACCGATACCAAAATAGCGCAAAGGTCTATATAGAAGCTTCCCGTCAGTAAAGTCATAATTCTGGTTTGTATAAATTGGTTGTTCATCAACACGTGTATCCTAATTAATTAAATAGAAAGGGTTACGAAAACTATTACAAATGCACATTTATAACACTCACTTGTATCTAAACTTACAGTAATAAGATAATAATATTTGGCGATAATTTTACGTCGCAGCTAGCACTAATTCTGAACCGCAGTAAATGTTTTTATCAAGGGCACGGCTCCAAATGAGTAATTTAATAACGGGAACGTGACAACAGCTACAAATTGCGTTGCTTTGACAATGACCTCGAAAACTACAGCGAAATCGCTTGTTGAGATTAGATTACGTATTGTTAGTAAATATGTATTATATCATTCTATCGTCCTTGACGGCGGCAATCTCTGTTGAATGTATACAGGGCCGGACTGGCTAGTGGTTGGCCCCACTGGCTATGGAATCGTGGTGGCCCCAGACCCCAGTTCTTATATGATACATGATTTGTCACCCCCTTGGCCCCTTCTAAACCTTTAGCATATTACACCAAAATTCGTAACTAAGATACATTAACTAAAACTACGAGAGGAGGTCCATAAATTTTCTCCTGAAGTGTGCAAGGAAGGTTTTGCAAAAAATCTATATTTTTATTTTTCAATATAATCCCCATTCACCTTAACACATTTATGACATCTTTGAACGAATTCTTCTAAACTATTAAAATAATAGATTTTGTCCTTGTTTTCAAAATGGTTATTTACAGCGGTGATCAGTTCATTGTTTCAAAAATATTCTCTCTCGTTTATAAATTTGGAAAATATAAAAGTCACTGGGGGCCGTGCCTGGACTGTAGGGTGGGTGGTTAATTACTTCAAATCCACAAGCTGGTAGTTCAGCCATTTGTACACGAGCTTTATGGACAGGGTCATTATCATGCAAAATCAACACGTCTTTGCTTAGTTTTCTTCAACGCTTTCTTTAGTAGCTTCTTTTGAACGATTTAGAATTTTGGCATAGCATTCTCCAGTTATCTTAGTATCTTGTCCCTTGCAATCGATCAATGTAAGTCCTTCCAAGTCCCAAAAAATGGTTGCCATGATTTTTCCGCCCGATTGTGCAACTTTGAACTTCTGGGAGGGCTCTGTGCCCTTGCGGTGACACTGCATCGATTCTTGTTTAGACTCTGCGTCATAATGTGAATCTATTGGTATGATATGCAAAAGGTAGTTTTAAAATATGGATGATAGAAATGATAAATTTGGAAGGTTGATTATAATAAAATTCTAAAGGGTTTAATAAAGATTGGGTGTAAAGTTCAATAAGAATGATAAAATTAATTAAGACAATGAGTAAGGTAATTTGAGGTATAATTAGCAATTGAGTATTCAAATTTTGATGGTTGCAGTTAATTTTAATAAGTTTCAAGCCAAGGTTAGAATTGACAAATGTATTTGTTATAATGTATAAATATATATAATTCAGGAAAATTAGTCAGCTAATTATTTTCTTATACTAATATTGTTGACCTTTCGTCAGCTCAGCTGACTTCCTCAGAAGATACACAACACTTTGAAATACAATATAGGTACTAAAAGGAAAATGAGATTAAGGTTAGATCACTTAAACAATGCATATTTACTCTTACCTTATGTAATGTCGATTGCAATTTTGATATAGTGAGTTTATAAAATGTTCTAGGTTAATAATTCTTACAATATAGTTTGTAAAGAATATTTAAAAATGATTTCGTAGATGTCAGATGTCAAAATTTGAAATTTAAATTTTCTTATTTTAAACGTATAACTTGATACAAAAATTTTTATTGTAAAAGATATCTTGATATTAAGTGTAATTTAAATGATACAGTTTTTTTTGTTCTGTGTCAATTATAGAAGAAAATTTTAGAGAAGATTATAGTAAATGGAATGAAGATTTTCTATGACGGTTTTGTAATTAATAGAATTTGTATTTTTTTTTATTTCAATCATTTCATATATAAGGCGTTTTTGTAAAATATTTTCTTTTTGCAATATTTTAGGTGAGTTAAAATTAAAATTATGATAATTATCAACTGCATGATCAGAGAGGGCAGTATTTGGTTTATTTGGGTTCAAAATTTTTGTTTTTATAGAATTTTTATGTTGAGTTAATTTTTTTTTAGATTTTGTTTTGTTTGTCCTATGTATTTTGCATTGCAATTATTACAATTAATTTGGTAAACAATATTTGATTCAGATTGAATTTTTGTTTTATCTTTTAGATTGTTAAAAAATTGATTTCCTATTGTATTGTAATTTTTAAAAGAAATATTAAAATTATTTTTGGTTGTTAATATTTTACTTAAACGTTGTGATAGTTTTGGTATGTATGGGATGGAAATGTAAAATCACAACGTTTAAGTAAAATATTAACAAACAAATATAATTTTAATATTTCTTTTAAAAATTACAATACAATAGGAAATCAATTTTTTAACAATCTAAAAGATAAAACAAAAATTTAATCTGAATCAAATATTGTTAACCAAATTAATTGTAATAATTGCAATGCAAAATACATAGGACAAACAAAACAAAATCTAAAAAAAAGATTAACTCAACATAAAAATTCTATAAAAACAAAAATTTTGAACCCAAATAAACCAAATACTGCCCTCTCTGATCATGCAGTTGATAATTATCATAATTTTAATTTTAACTCACCTAAAATATTGCAAAAAGAAAATATTTTACAAAAACGCCTTATATATGAAATGATTGAAGTAAAAAAAATACAAATTCTATTAATTACAAAACCGACATAGAAAATCTTCATTCCATTTACTATAATCTTCTCTAAAATTTTCTTCTATAATTGACAGAACAAAAAAAAACTATATCATTTAAATTACACTTAATATCAAGATATCTTTTACAATAAAAAATTTTGTATCAAGTTATACGTTTAAAATAAGAAAATTTAAATTTCAAATTTTGACATCTGACATCTACGAAATCATTTTTAAATATTCTTTACAAACTATATTGTAAGAATTATTAACCTAGAACATTTTATAAACTCACTATATCAAAATTGCAATCGACATTACATAAGGTAAGAGTAAATATGCATTGTTTAAGTGATCTAACCTTAATCTCATTTTCCTTTTAGTACCTATATTGTATTTCAAAGTGTTGTGTATCTTCTGAGGAAGTCAGCTGAGCTGACGAAACGTCAACAATATTAGTATAAGAAAATAATTAGCTGACTAATTTTCCTGAATTATATATATACACCTAACAAACAGCTGTTATTAACAAATATAATTTGTTATAATAATAAGAATTGATAGCATGTAATAATAGGATATTTAAAATTTATAAGAGGGCAAGAAGAATTGTATCTAATAGAAATGAAAATTTTGTTTAGTCAGTTGTATACACAAACTCGTAAAAAAATGTACAAATAATCTTGAAATGTTTAATTTTGATCAATAAAAGTTAGAAATTATGTCTTATTTGTAGAGTTATTTGGTAGTATACAAATATAAAAATTATTAACAAATCTACGAGGTGCAGAAATGAAAATGAAATAATAATTTATTAAAACGAAACAATCAGTGAAGAGATTGTCTAATACAGTGAATTAAATAGAAAGAACCAGAGAACTTCTGAATTGGAGGAAATTGGATTTATTGGTGAAGGTGACACATAATTAAATATTCATTGGTTACATTGGTGGTTGTATGGAAGTGAGGTCATTCATCTAGCTAGAAGGAGGTTAGTAGGAGTGCCTACTGGAATTGAACGGATTCTGTGGGGGTTGCTGAGTGCAGAGGACTATCTAAGGAATAAACAAGATAAGATCAGATTCATTTATAAAGCTGAAACTTACCAGGAGTCTATGGGCGTGAAGGTGACGTTTGATGAGGAGAGCGATACCGGATTCTGCGGTCGTTTGGAGTTGGTTGACAGGAATAAGCTGTAGGTGTTGTATAAGGTAAACATCGGAATCTCTTGAGGATAGGAGCAGTGGTATTTAAATATTGGCAGTGTGAGCTGAAGAAGTGATAAGGTTTGTGTTAGTAATTAATATCAAAGCATTTTGAATAAAAAACAATAAAGGAAAGAGTAAAATACAAAACAGTACTTACTTTGGTGAATTAATTGATAGTTATGTCAATGTAAAAATAGATTTGGCGTACCACCCTGAATAAGAGTACTTAATTGAAATAATTGATTTGAAAGTAATTATAGGTTTACTAACGTGGTGCATTGCATTAATTAAGGGCAACCTCAAAGTAAAATAATCACTACATAAATTATATGACCAGTTCAAATATGGAGCTATCGCTAAACAATTACACTATGTTTCATCCCCTGTTACAATTTTATCAACAATCTCAGCAGAATTATCACTACACAATTCCAAAAACTTTCTAGATGTTGCCACGCGCGCTTGTTTTTTGGTGTGAGCAATCGTGGCACCCATATAAACATACCGATGATCATAAAGAATTCGTAAAACTGTTGCTTCTGGCATGTCACATATTTTTGCTAATTGTTTTTTTTAAATCTTGCATTTTACAAAATTAAATTTTCTGTTTTCCACATTTTGCAAGGTTTCTTTTGTTATTGTTTCAACAGGCACACCACATTTAAGGTCATCTTCTAGAGACTCTACCCCATTTAAAGAGTCTGGACCACTTTATAATTGTTTAGTCGAAGGGATTAGAATCCCCATAAACTGCTAACATCTCTTCCTGAATAGTTGACGGCCTTTTTCCGTGCCTTGTCAAAAACTTTATTGTCGCTCGATACTCAAATGTGTCTATTTAAAATTTATTAATACAATTTAAAGTAAGAATGCACAGCACATATCGACATAATAATATTACACAAGCGTTAGATTGACTTGTCTCGTAATTATTGACTCACTTGACTTTGACTTTTGATCAGAATTCTTTGATCGTAATTCGTAACTATACTCTGTTCACTTCTTTTTTTGCATAATAGGCAGTCATGTTAGGGTGACTGTATCGTGTGAAAATATGGTTTTTTCTATTTTGAAGATTCGAAGGTTATAATCTAGTGCGGTTTCTAATCATTTAAATCCATTTGTACCCGTATGTACCAGTATGCAGGAACAAGAGCTAACAAACAAACAGTTTTCTGATGGAAAGAGTAACACAATATTGACTGATAAAGACGCTTTCAAAGTAGATGATTTTATGTTATCATAGACACACTGGTATCAGACTTAAAAAGGCGTAATGAATCATATTCATATTTAACAACATTATTTTCACTACTTACTAAATTGGTTAATCTGTCACAAGATGAAATAAAAAGTTTTTCAAAAGCGATTATCGAAACCTACGACACTGATATTACCTTATATTTAACCAACGAGCTTGTATGTTTTTGTGATTTATTGAAAACTTTTAACTTTCAATCAACTAATCCCCTTGATTATTATAAATTCATTATTGAGAAAAAATTGTTAGACTCTTTTCCAAACGTTTACATTGTTTTTAAAATATATTTATGCATACCGATAGCAAACTGTGAATCAGAAAGGTCTTTTTCAAAATTGTCAATTATTAAAAATAAATTAAGAAATAGGATTAACCAAAACTGATTAACTGCGCTTACTTTAATGAACATTAAAAGTGATGTGCTTCGGAAATTAGATTTCGATAACATAATTAAAGAACTTGTGCAACTAAAAGTTAAAAAAAATGATATGCATGTTAAAACATTGTACTTTTCCCTACATTGTATTAAAAACTTTCCTACCTATAATAAAATATTAATTTAATAAAATAATAAAGCATGTTTGTAGAATATGCCCCTGACTTGGGAAATGGGACCTCTAAAAAAATTTAGCCCTGGGCCTCACATATCTTTAATCCTGCTCTGGTTAAAGTCAAATTTAATCTATTTTGGGGTTATAGTTTACAGCAGAATCTACTGTTGCCAGTTAAATCCATTTTGTCTTTGTTACCTATAACGATATTCTAAACTAAATGATCAAAATTTGCATTTGGCAAATGTTGATAATATTTTGCATTCGATATTGAAAACGCAAATTGGTTTATGTATGACTGCATTATAAAGTACTGTGTATGACATAGTTTTGCGGCAATAAAGTAGCTCTTTATACTAATACTAAAATAAACTTTATTTTACTAGTAGAATAAAGTACGTTACTTTATTATACTAGTAACATGAAGTATCTTTACGTCAGCTGTCAATGTCGAAATAAATGCTTGTTAACATCCATCAAGACACTCTAATGCCAATTTTCTCTGTCACAGAATAGAAGTCAAATTTAGAAAGCCTATTTTTTCGATTTCAACAGTCCAACATAAAGTTGTTTATACAACTCGTACATAATCTGACTTTATTGACTAGTCTTCTTTATTGACCTCGCTTGCAAAACTCGCTCGGCATTAAAATAAACAAATAAAGTGCTACATTATGTAATTGTTTTATAAGCAGCTATTACTATCCAAGTATTTCTGCTTTAAAGCCTATTAGTTATTCATTTTATGTAAATTACAATTTACAACTTAAGCATTCTAGATTTTGAGTGAACCAGCAGCAATATCGTCACATAGGTACCTATCGTTGTCGAAGTTAAAATCGCTTTCTACATACAAGACAAAATCTTCTAAAAAATGTAGTTAGTTACTTTGGAATTAAATTACTACTTAATACCTTTTTGTTGATTTGTCTTGGAATTGAATTACTTTTCAAAATACGGCAATTGTAATTGGTAATTGCCATTTTTGTTGAAAAGTACTTGACAATTACTTTTTGACAGTAATTTATTACTCGATTCAATTGCTCAATTACTTTTGACTAATACCATACTAAAAAATATTTAAATTACCTTACAAATATTTGAATTACTTGCGGTAATTGAATTACTTTCTGGTAATTCAATTACTGAATTACTGGCCTGGATTCGGTATTAAAATGTCCAGAAAGCAAAATTAAGATAAGGCCTTATTAAGTTACATGTTAAGAAAATCGCAATAGCGCATTTCTGGGGCAATATAAGTATGATTTATGATTTCCTATGACTAGTCGGATAACAGCTAGTTTTGTGCAGGCGCGTATGTCAGCAGATTGTAGATGGAATGTGCATGTGTTATGTATTGTGTAGCGTAGGCTGTGCAGAATGTAGCACTTTAGTTTGCTGATAATTATTGTGCGAAAATCGAAAAATATGTCTGCTGTAAGTACAGATTACAGAGTCAAGTACGGTAAAAATATAATTATCTTTTTTCCGTAAAAATTGACAACTAGCTTTATTAGACGATATTGGTTCATAATAACTATTTGTTACTTTAAATATAATTTTTTGAAACGATATACTAGCACAGGGCTATCTAGATAATAACAAATACAAATACCTCTAGTGAAAGTAATTGAAAAGGTAATTTATGTTGTGCAATTACAATTACCAAGTAATTTGCCCAACTCTGGCACAAACTTGATGAAGTGATGTGTAAAATGATCTGTAGCTATTAAACTAGTTCAGTAATTCCAAAGTGCAAAGTAGGCATTGTTTGCACTTCCCCATTTCTTCACACAGTGAAGATGTCCTAGATTTCATCGATTGCAAATGAAGTCTCAGGCTGTTCTTCACAATCTTCAGTGTCGCTCCGATCATCATCACTGAATTCAAAATCTCTTTCAAAATCTGGTATTTGCTCAACTGCATCGTAGTCTTCTAGTCGTCATAACGAGTCGTAAATTGGATTAATTCTCTGTACAGTTCAGCGCGATTGGTTACCGTAAGTTGAGCCAATTTCGAAGGGTATGACCGTCACGAGACATTTCGGCACTCTTGGGGTTCTTAGGTCCAATTGTGCAATAGCTTCATTGAAGATAAACCGTTGTTTTATTTCTTGAATTGTTTTATTAAAGATTACGTAATAAACATCTCTTTCGAATTTCTTGGAGGAGAATGTGTCAAATTGTTAGCTACATCAGAAGCTAATTCTCTTGCTCTCTGCTTTGCAATCGGGATTCACTTTGTTAGACTAGGCCTGGCTCAATTTCGATGTGAACTTAATTTTTAGCTAAATGTTAATCTAAATTAGCCACAAAATTAGTGGCGATGTTGTGGAGTAGCTGCTTTGAAGATTTCTCTTTTTGCCTGTGTTGAACGATTCTGAATATTTTTTCCCAATTTAAAATTTCATTTGGCCCCCATTTTCTCTTGGTCCCCTGGCCGGGCCAGACCGACCCGAATGTATATACTGTCTAAATTAAAAATAGTATTTATTTTAGTATATACCAAGGATTAAAACCAGTAAAGTGTGCGATGTAATTTCCAGGGTAAAGTTTATTATCATATAATCACACGAAATGAATAGTTTCGCAAACATTGCAAATGGGTAGCTTTAGAACAAGACCATATACATACTGTGGTACCCTAGCGTATTGTGGTATCACTAAAACTACTAACGTAAACATAAACGACTTTATTCTTTTACGGTCTACACTCTACTCAGTATGAATACTACCGATCAACTAACTAACTTGACGAGAAGGTATTCATGTGATATAGGTATTATACAGCAAGCGGTAACTATATAACTTATATAACAGAATGTGACACAGCTGTATTAGCCGTTCTTCTTCCTTCACGAGAAGTAGAGGCGGTAGTTTGGGTGATGTCTTTGGATCCTCTCCATCGCTCTGATTATCATAGTCAGATGGTTTCAAAGTGGTTTCATCTGTTGATGTAGGTCTAGCCTTGGTGTGGGCCGTTGAAAGATTTTACTTTTACCTGGCAGGAATAAATTTCGAACTAGTGACTGAACACAAGCCGCTAGAAACTATATTTAAACCCACATCAAAACCGTCAGCAAGAATAGAACAATGGTTATTAAGACTTCAAGCCTTCAAGTTTACCGTTAAATACAGATCAGGAAAATCGAACATTTCGGATCCTCTTTCGAGATTATGCAGATTAGAACCAGACGCAACCTTTGACGAACCAAATGAACATCATGTGCAAACGATCATTAAAGAAACCGTGCCGAGATCACTATCAATTTCGGAAACTATATCTGGAAGTAAAGTCGACACGGAAATACCAGAGGTTATTAATAAACTTGCTGACAACAGTCCATTTTATCCATTTCGCCTAGAACTCACCTCAATGGGGCCGATGCTCCTGAGGGGTAATAAAATCGTGGTTCCGACAAACCTTCGAAGTCACGTACTAGCACTAGCGCACGAGGGCCACCGCGGTGAAACTGTAATGAAACGAAAACTACGTTCCAAAGTTTGGTGGTTACAAAGAGACAGAGACGCTGAGAAACATGTTAAAAGTTGCTGTGAATGTTTATTAGTAACACAACCAAATCAACCGTCACCAATGGTATGACAAAAACTTCCATCGGGACCCTGGCAATACCTGGCCATTGATTACCTGTCAGGCCAACCACATCAAGATCATCTGTTAGTAGTAATTGGCTATTATTTTCGTTACGTTGAAGCCATATTTACAAAATCCACCACTTCATCAACTGTCATTCGAGCCTTAGAAGAAATTTGTTGCAGCCTGGGTTTGCCAAAAACTATTAAAGTGTATAACGCCACCAATTTCAATAGTGACGAATTCAAAACATTCTGCGACACTAATGGTATTGGGATAGTTAATTCACCGCCATATTGGCCACAGGCTAACGGGGACGTAGAAAACATAAACAAGTCACTTAAAAAACGGCTGCAAATTAGTTTTTTGAAAAATGAAAGGGACTACAAAAATTAGATCATGTCCTACATAATGATGTATAATGTTACACCTCATGGTACAACCGAAGAGTCACCTTCGGAGCTACTCTTTAATCGAAGAATTCGAGACAAAATCCCGTGCCTGGAGGACATAGCTACAGAAACGCTAGATGACGAAGTGTACGACAGAGATATAACGAAAAAAGAAATAGGAAAAAGGAAAGAAGACAGTAAAAGACGAGCTACGACAACTCAATTAAAACCAGGAGATAGAGTTGTAGTAAAGAACACATAAACTGACATCCTTTAGTTTCTCAAATTTTCCCTGTTCGTGTGGTCCCCAATGAAATTTTGTTTCGTTTCGTATCAGTACCCTTGGTGGTTCTGGAGGATCTCCCAGATTAGGTATGAATTTTCCGACATATGTGACGAGCCCTAAGAAACTCCTTACTTCTTTTTTGTGCGTTGGGGCTCGAAAATCGAGTATAACTTTGATTTTCTTTGGGTCTGGCATTATTCCTGACGATGTCAAAACATGTCCTAAGAATTCCAATTCCTGTACCTTAAACTGGCATTTCTTTTCATTTAACAGAACATTGTAGGTTTTTAATACTTCTAAGACATTATTTAAGTATTTATCATTTCAGTTTCAGTCCCACCATACACAATGATGTCATCTATGTAATTTAGACAGTTCTTGCATGGAACGAGTATACTCTGAAATATTTCTGGAGCCGAGTTAATGCCAAACATTAGACGCTTATACCGGAATAAACCTTGATGTGTTATAAATGTAGTGATGGGTCGACTTTCTTCTTCTAACTCTAACTGGTGATAAGCACTGGCCAGGTCTAACCGAAAAAAGTATCGAGCTCCTGTTAGTTTAGTCATAAAATTGACATACTCCATTTATAATATTACAAGAGGCTCCCGAATCAATTAGCATCTTAATGACTGTCCCACCGATTCTGACCGAAATGACATCATCTCTTGTGGATTCTTTAGGGTTTGTTGGACTTGCTACTTCAAAGCACTCAAAATTTCCGATATTACTGGTTGAAGGGGGGTTGTCATCGTTAGATTCCTCAATGCAATTGATTCGCCTCGGTTTTGCTGATTGCTGATGTCTACGATTTTGAACCATTAGGCGCTTTTGTTTCCCAGTCCGACATCTTCTAGCAAAATGACCTATACGACCGCATTGATGGCACTTGATGTTGAGGGCTGGGCAACTCTTAACTTCTGAGGGGTTGTGATGGTTCCCGCAGCTAGAACACTCTATAATCTTTGTATTTCCCCAGTGCATGCGCTTCCTAGAGTTTTGAATCCGGTTAATTTGTGATCCGTTTCCTTCTGGTTGGGGAGTATCCGTCTTTTGCATGACTACACTCTGGTTGCTTGTTTGTTCATATATCTGACATTGTTTTATAACATCATTTAGAGGTAATTCCTTTTCCAAAAGGTTTCTCTTTAAGTCAACTGGTGCCCACCTGTCAATTAATTTGTCTTTAATGTTTATGTCACGAGCTTCTTGTTCACTGTTTCCAAAATAACACTTGTTGGCCTGTGTTCTACACCGTATTAAAAACTTGTTAACACATTCGCCAATATCAGGTTTCCTGCTGCGAAAAGTATGTCTTTCAAAATAAGAATTTTGTGAAGATGAAAAGTGGTTAGCAAGCGTGTTAACTAGTATTTGAAATACATCGGTTTGGGTTTCAGGATCGTAATCAACAACAGCTCCAGGTAATTGGAGCCCTCCCAGATGTAACAACTTATTCTTTCTCTTCACAACGCCTGTGCCTTCTTCAGCATCTAAATAAAGCTTTACTGAGCGTACCCTTTTCCGCCATTCTACAGCTAGTAGTGCTTTATCTATGGTGTCACAAGTGAAATGTCTAATAGACGATTGATCCATTGCACAGCAGTCGTGTTTCTTAAAAAAAACCGTCTATAAAAAAAAAAACTGTCTATCCTGGAATGAACGAGTAAATAGTAAAAATCTCTGTACTTGTTTTTATTTGTTTCACTCACTGGGCTTGTGTTTTTATTCAGAATTTAAGCCAGCCACACCAGTAATCTCAGCAGAATTGAATCCACTCTAATAGTAGAATTTAATCCACTCCAATAGCAGAATTTAATCCACTCCAATAGCAGAATTCAATCCACTCCAATAGCAGAATTTAATCCACTCAGCACCTAGTAGAATTTAATCCACTCCTATAATGAAACAATTTTGTATACTATGTGTTCATCACATACACAGAAGATGATCTCATACATTTCCTGAGAATCGATACAAGAGCAATAAAAATAGCGAAGCCAGCTGAAGGCTGGCCTTCCAAGAAATATTTGGTGCAACAAAGTTACTATTCTTGACAGTTCTTGTTGTGAGAGTTTATATGGCTCATTACATGCATCATATATTAATATTAATACTACTAATATACGTATTTATTTTTATATATATCATCTCCCTACCTTGGGTCAAATGTAAGATCACATTTATTAATTAACGTTTTATTTGTTTTTTTTCACTGTTATTCTTATTTAATTGCGTAATATTTACCTCGTCGACAATTTGTGGTACCCTAGCGTATTGGGTATCACTAAAACTACTAACGTAAACATAAACAACTTTTCCCGCTGCTGATCATGTAAGTCAGTGATACAGCCTTAGTAACAAAACGTGTAAGTCAGTGATTATATTTGTATGGTGCTTTCTCTTGACAACGGAACTTAATATTATTATTAAGTTCCTAGAATAATAAAATTAGCAAAGCAACATGCAGATTTAGACGTTTTGTTTAGAAATTGCAAGTGTTTATGTGACATGTGACACTCACAGGTAACACGACTCACGAAAACGAATCCTGGTGACAGGTGACAAACCAAACAATTTTTTCAAAAATCTAGAAAAATATCGATAAGCAGCGGGAAAAATCTAATAAGATAACTCGGAATGTATCGCCCATTAACATTTTCGGCAGGCAACAAGCCGCGACTTCGTCTTGGCTTGTACTTGCCTACCTCAAATGTTAATAGATCCTTACATTCCTTGTTACTTAAATAGCTATTATTCTTTTAAGGTCTACACAGTATGAATACTACCGATCAACTAACTAACTTGACGAGAAACTATTCATGTGATATATTATTTGTCAAATTATAAAGGAATTAAAACCAGATTGAGTTAACAAAAGACATATAATCGCCGCAAAATGAATACAGATTACTTTCAAACGTTATTTTAGCTTCGAAGCGCCTCTGTTCGGATTCTGGCCGCGAATGCCTCCGTCTCGATCATGCCGTGTCTAAAGGGCCGCTTCTTTGCACGTAACAGAGCCCAATTGTTCTTGCCTTGGAGCCATTCCGGGTGACTGCCACTGCACCCCATTAGCGCCGGGAAGGAATTTTGGGACCAGCTCGCGGGGTCAGAAACGTGCTCAGTAACAAATACTTAACACGGCCTTTCTTGACTGAACTGAGTGTCCTCACTCCGGTAACACGGCACGGAAGTCTGAAACTTGTACAGAATGTCTGAGACAGAGCACCTTGACAAATAAAATAGAATAAAAATGAACAAGGCAGGTTGCACTCCTTAGGTAACAGCAATTCAACCTATACCCTAATAAGAATACAACACACTGGGCCCATTTTATTATTAATTAATAAAAAGTTGAAAAAAGTAAAATATCTACATATAATAATTAAAAATTTGGTTAAGTCACCAGTAGCCCTGCGCCCGCATACCTCAGTGACGCCAGGCATATGATGTGAATACCACTACCATTCGACCACAATGTGTTCCCGCCAAAACAGGACTATGTGTTACCTGTACTTGACCACAAAGTGTTACCGCCGAAGGTCCATAGCAAGATAATCACAAAATACCCCTGACCCTTACCATCACTCTCCATTATCACCCGCCTCTCCTACTCGAATCGGATACATGGCCTGATGTTATCCACACCAGCCACTCTGTGATACCTCAACTGAGAGCGACTACTGCCTGGAATGTATGATACTTCATATCGGCCGTTTCCCAACACCTTTGAAATCCGGAAAGGACCTCGCCATCTCGGTTATAGCTTATGGCTTGTTCCCGTAGCAGGAGTACTCGTAATTCGCAGCAGTACCAGTTACCCTACGAGGTACGGAGGAGACGGACTCCTTTTCTGTTCAAACCTCCGATTTTGTTCATCCTGATAGCGATTCATGTGTCCTTCCATTCGTGCTCGGATTTCTGTCACGTCGACCACCTCCTCTGTGTTAGTTACAAGTTGTGCCTGTGAAATAACTCTATACCCCATTAAAGCTTCGCTTGGCGTCACGCCAATCGCCTGATTAAGTGTACCATTTAACCCTATCTGAATATTATTAATTTTCTCGTCCCATTTCTTTTCAGCTTTATTTGCTCCCAGCCCTAAATGATCGATTTGAATAGTGTGAAATGGTTTTGGATTTTTTTTAATAGGATGCAATTCTCCCTGCGGTTTACCTGAGGGTGATTTAAAATATAAACAATTTAAGCAGTTTTTCACATACTTCTTAATAAATCGACGCATCTTCGGAAACCAATATTGACTTGCAACCAACTCATAAGTTTTTGCAAAAGCAAAATAGCCAACATCGTCGTGCGTCATACGCAATATTTGATATTTCGCTTGTTTTGGGGCTACCCATTGTAACCCGTGCGAAGTAATTTTGTACACTATTCCCCCTTTTAATGCATAGTTTTAAAATGCATCTTTATTAGGTGTAACATTTCCAGTCTCAAGAGTTGATTTAATGTGTTGAGTACTTTTGTCGTATTGTTGGGCTGCCAACAACCAATCTTTGTCAGAGATGATTATTGTACATACCGTTTTTGTTGTCGGAGGATTCCGACTCAGCGCGTCTACATGCTGCATCTGTTTGCCTGGCCTGTGTATAATTTGAAACTGATATTCGCTTAAAGCTAGCACCCATCGACCTATACGAGCATTTACTTCGTGCTTTGAAAATGTATGTTTAACCGCCTCACAGTCAGTAATAATAGTGAAAGAACGCCCTAAAAGATATTGTCGAAACTCTTAACAGATGCCACTATAGCAAGTGTTTCTAAGCCAAACGAATGTAATTTTTGTTCGTCTTTAGTAGTCTGTTTGCTAAAAGCTAAAGTATGCAACAGCTCGTGTTACAGTTTTAATTACTCAAATCGACATTGATCATATCTTTTGTCCAAAATCGGGTACAAACTACAGGGTTCGCCGGCTTTACCAGAAAACACAGATCTTAATGTGTCGGAACAGGTGTTGTTGTCCCAGTTACCCGCACTTAGCTCAATCGGAAAGGCGTAGTTCGAAAGCTCAAAGAAAAACCGGCGGCACTTACCCTATGGCTTGCTTAAGATAGATGCCTAGAGCGCCACTTGTTTCTAGATAGGGAATGCCTAACGTGTTAGAAACAAGAACACACACGTAGCCTAAGGGGAGGCCCTCCAGGTAACTGCACTTTGCTACAGCGTCCCCTCCGCCAAGCTCCTTCGGGCCTGTTGGTGTATACACGGGGTGGCTTTGCGACAAATGACTTACCTTGATGGCCACACCCTCTAGACTCTCTACAGCATTACAAAAAAACACTAGCACACGCCTAAATCTAGGGGCGTTCTTAATTGAAGGGCAGGCTTTGGGTTCATACTTAATTACACCCGGCTTTTGCCGTAATTAACTAATGACTAAAGGGTTCAGCAACAACAAATAACTAGACTGAAATTAATCAAAATTTATGTTTAATAGACCACCCAGCGGTGAGTTTGAATTTAATAAAATAGGTACATCCTAACTGGAATTTCGGGGTCCCCTAGCAAAAGTTAACTTAATCTAAGCATCATTAACAAGTAAGCAGAACAAAATCACAGGGGAGACGCCTCTGCGTGTAATAATTAATTTGAATAGTTCAATCGAGCGGGCGTACGCAATGTCCAATATAAACTTAGATAGCACACGGCAAATGTCGGTATCACTTCACACGGCACATAATTAAACAAAGCGAAAACACATATTTACTGTAAACAATTTTACCTTGGCCCCAAAGCGTGTCTTCGGCGGAAGCGGTGAACCAGGTCCCCGGTGGAGTCGCTTGGCAGAATGAGGGCTGCAGTGCAAACGGAGTTGTTGGGATGAAAGTTCAGGGACTCCCCAATAATCAGGAACAATAGATGACGGCCTCCGATGAAGCTCTGGTGAAACGTGACGAGGTGTTGCGAAAAACCCCAAGAAGAAGGCAGATAAGGTTGGGCCGGAACCCCTCAACGGTTGTGGAAGAAATGACAGCAAACAGTACGACAAGTATCGTGCGGCGAGCACCCTCTATTTACAGTAAGCCCGGCGTTGATACACAAATTTGCATAAAGCAATGGTTTTCCACACTTAACAGGGAAAAGTTATTTGAGGCTTAAGATGACGTCTCTTAACAGATCGACCTCCCCCGGGAAGCAAAACTATATTGAGACGCCACTGCCTATCGTAACGATGCCGGTTACATTACTTCACTACATGCTTCGCCGCGCGAACCTTCAAACACTCACGCAATGATAACTTCAAAGGCTCGGACTGCACTCAAAAATCCACAAGAACACAATTAGGCTTCCGAATCCCGGGGGGGGGGGGGTGCAAAACTTCACACAACTAACTTCTGCTAGTGCCGGATACTGATTGCCTCCGAAGCTCGCAGATTTAAAATCGCGGGCCTATTAGAAGAAAGTTTGGAACTCCGAAGCTGATAATTCTAAATGTGCGGTTAACTAAGGGTTTATCGAAACTTTATTTCAATGGTCCCAAAACTGACGCAGAGCGTGGGCAAGAATGCAACCTTGCACTATTTCTCCAAGAGTTGCGAAACAAGCTTACTGCGTATGCTTTAAGAGAGAGGGGCTTTGAACATTCTAGAAGGAATTTCTTGCTGTTGCATTGAATCCCAGGGTGTCGAATTACGCGACCAATTTTCAAGAACTTTGGTCGTTAAGTTGACTCAAAGAAGACCTAAGGCTTCAAGGCCTAGCCTCATAATTGCTTAAGATAAAGAATTTGATTTATTTAGGCGTTAACGCCCGATTGTCGAAACAAATACGCACTTTGTGCACTGAACGAAGAATGCTTGCTAATACGAATTTGAATGTAACTATACAAGGCCGTAATCAGTAAGAATTCGGGCAGAATATTTTTAACTAATTTTGTTAATGACAACCTATAGTTGGACTAGTCGCATGAATCGCTTAGTGACGTCGAATCATCTAACACTCGTTCCACCTTGTCATACTGCTGTACCAGATTTCCGGCCAAACCCCACCGAGAAGCATCGGTATATAATTTTATTTCCTTTCCTGGGTGAAATAAAGCGAGAACTGGTACAGACATTAATGACTGCTTTAAAATGTCAAAAGCGTGCTGCTGTTCGCTACTCCAATTCCATTGGGCATCTTTTACTAACAGACCACTGAGGGGCTTAGATTTTTCGGCATAATTCTGAATAAACTTTCGGAAATATCCAGTTAAACCTAAGTATTGGCGTACTTGGTGAATATTTGTTGGTACTTGAAACTGAGCGACGGTTTCAATTTTAGATGAGCTAGGTTTAATGTTCGAATTTATAATTTCATAACCCAAGTACTGAATTGTTGTTTTGAGAAAGAAACACTTTTTTTAATTTAAAGTTAAACAGTTTGCTTTAAAAATACTTAGTACTTCACGTAGAACAGTTGTAAGAGCATTGCATTTCCAGCTAATCTGAAAATCTCGGTCGAGTTAATTTCTTTCACAAGCCGGCCCTGCTTTAAGACCGGCCCTGTTAACGCGGCGTCGTAATTCAACTTCACTTGGGCTTATGCTAGAGCCCCGTGATGCGTGAAAATTCCTTGTAAACAATTCATGTCACGTCCGAGTCGCTTTGTTCGTTTTATAATCTTGGGGGTTACCCGGGGTATTTATAGTACAGTTAAACTCAGAACTTAAAAACAAACAGATATTGGAATTCCTTTCTTGATAAATATTCCCCCTTTCATATATCAATTGCGTCATGTTTCGCGACTGCCCGGCGTCGTTGTAATCACCACTTCTTCAAATTCGTATGCATCAAATCTATTCTGAACAACCCTTCCTTGTTCCACGCACGAAGAAATTAGGCTCTGGGATTACATTTGTTTTGGCAATAGCGCATTATGCTACCCTTGGAAATTTCCTGTTATTGACTTCAACGCCCGAAGTTCGTAAAAGCTGGCCTTGTAATTCAACACCATGAGATTCGTTGCGGCAGCAGAAATTTCTTCTAGAAGCTTCAACGTCCATCTCGCTTGTTCAAAGCTCCTCTTGCCTTTCTTTAAAACCTACGCAGGAATGCTTCCTTGTTTGGCAACACTGTTAGAGTGAGATGCATTATTCCGGCCCGGAGGGGTAATTATTGTTTCGCTTCTAAACTTCGAATTAATTAGCAGCGAGTCTTCGAGCAGTTGAGTGTGTGCAATTTTCGCCCCCCCCCCCCCCGGTGTAACAAGCATTGTTACACCGGGGGAAAATCTTTGTTAAGGGATTCTGTGTGCTTTACGTGGCGTTGGATTTTTAAGTGAGTTCCGCTTAAACCTTTGGAACGACTGTTGACTCCGGCGGAGTATTAAGAAAAACACGCGCGGTGGGCAGTTGAGTGAACGTATTTCAGTCAGCGTTGGTAAAAGTAAGCCGATTCGTCTCCTTCAGTTTGTTTTTACTTCCCAGGGGAAGAATTTTGCATCATTTGCAGACCCGATTTGAGACGGCATCTCTAAGCTTGTGATTAACGGTTTCCCGTGCCTTTGTGGGGAAAAACCATTTGCATACTGCATTTTTAAATTACCAACGTTGAGTAAATCGTAATCGAAGTGAGGCCCACCGCGTGTCATCATCGTAGTGCTCTGGTTGCATCTGTGAAAACTCCGATTTCGTTGTGCCATTTCATCCCAGTGCGAGGCCCGCATCCTTTTGAGTGCCGGTCGGCGTTAAGCCACTGCCAGGTCCGGCTCCAGCCCTTTCTGCACTTCTGCAACGCCCTTCCAAGCTTCCCCGAGGACGAGGTTATAGCAGAAACTAACGACGTACTTACAGCTATCAGGTAGGAGCTATGTATTACTCCAATTGTGCCTAATTAATGTGCGACTATAATTGTGTGTGTTCTTCAAGAGTTCGTAAAGATTGTAATATCCGCCCCTGCTTATAGGGGTTGTAATATTTACGCTCGTCGGGTAGCTCAAAATCGTAGGGGGTTCTCCTCAGATATATGATAATTTAGCATACAAAAACACCATCGGAATACATTTAAACAGTTTAATATTTTTACCTACGATACATTTGAGTAATAGATATTTCCAAAGTTCATTTATACAAGAAATAACACCGATAAATCCGTGTGAACGGCCGCAGTTGATAGCCGGCGTCCTTATCTGCACAGAGCGCCAGACGTTGCACGTGCGGTTGACAATGGTCCTTGCGAAGTAGCTGGAATCAAAACAGAATTAAACGGTCTGGCAATTATTCAATAAATCATATCACGGCTCTAGAGATTTTACTGATAGTGCAGGGGGTGAAGCCCGCCTCTAAATTCATTTAGGGATGTCCGGATACGGTTAAGCTAGAAAGGCCGCATTGAGTTAACAAATATGATTTTAATTTCAGAGTCCGAGCGCCGACCAAATATTGCCGCTTTTCCTCCAAAGCGGGCCGGGGAAATCTCGCGCTCTCGGACTATATTACGACTGGCAAATTTAAAGTACAACGACTGCTAACTTTGAGCACGGACGGTTTCAAATATGAATCAAATACAAGTCTAAAGCTTGAGTGCGGGCTGTTTTGATTACGTCTGGAGATTATAATGAATGCTAGTTTAAAGTTCAGGTGCGGATTATTTCAATGCTGAATTGAAATTAACAGGAATAGAAATTTACAGGTCGGATGCGGGTTATTTTAATTATGGCCGTATATTTCGTCTGGGGAGAATTGATGACATCTAGATATTTATTTTGACAAAGCCACTAGGTCAACCCACGTAAGACAGATGACATTCAGGCGGATTTTCACCACTGAGTCGAATTCTGTTTAGTGGTGACTGCGAGATGTTTCTCAAAATAATTCACTAGGTCAAATCTACTCTCGGGGAAGTTAACTAATTAATAGGTTGTTGACATCCAGGCGGATTTTCACCACTGGGTCGAAACAACCTATTATCTAGCTTGCTAAGTGCGGTCTGGCGGGTTCTCCTGAGGGGAGCTGGTGCTAGCAGGAAAAATCTCTCTTTAGTCGGATGGAGATTGGGGATCTGGGACTGGGGAAATCGGTCTGGAAGGTCTCGGAGTCGGAAGGGAAAGTCTCGTGGAATCTCTTGGAATCTCCTTTTATGGGCCCTAGAAAAGTTCTCAAGTGGGGACAGCAAGTGGGGATAGCAAGTGGGGGTAGCGGCGCACGACTCGACTTGGTACTTCCTTGTTATCTCTGGACGTGACGTCGGTCCCTGCGCGCTTATCATTACGGGCAAAATATAACTTGAGATAACGCGAGACTGGGCGATGCGTAAATTAAACACATTTTTATTGTGTAATTATAATTTACGCGGAGGCTAGCGTTACATATGCCGGTCCCTTCGGAGGAAACGGGAGCTCAGTGGACAACTTCTTCAACGAGGCTCCCAAAACAATACAGAAATCACCTGGAGGTCTGGTGGTTATTCGGATGGGACACAGAAAACATTCTAACTGGGAAACGCGAGGGTACTAGAATTTTAGCGGGCGTTTCTTCAGGAGTTCCATACAGGATGAGTAAAAATGTTTACTCTAAATTCTGGCCTAGCTGAACACAGAGGTTGCGGTTTCAACGTGTATTCGAGATATTTCTGCGGGGAAAAACACATTCCGGAAGCATTTAAATATGTGAAAGCATACAGGTTGCAGGATAACCTTCTTTCACAAAAACTATTTCACTAGGAAAATTGTAAAAGCTGCGGGAACCAGTATACAATCTCTAGGAAAAAGGTGCACAGGATTTAATTTACAGGGGCTGGTACAGAAAGAAAAAAAATGCGGCTTCCTTTTTACATTTTCTCCTCCAAGCTTCGATAATGAATCTACAAACTTTTGCTATGGGCCGGGTTTACGGGGGCAAAAGTACGCTTCAGGAGGAAACTACAATAACATCGATCGCCCTTCTAAAATCAATCGCACTTTTAAAATCAATCGCTCCGGACAGGGGAATTCATCTGTAATACTCCTTCACGCTTATCGGGATTAAGCGAAGAGTTTCATAGTATCCCTCGCACTTTTACTCGTGCATTCATTCTAAGAGTTTCAAACTCACGGAGTGGGTGTCGTCGCGGTATCGACCTACACTCACACAAGACTAGGACTCTCTGGAGCGCTTTCTACACTACGCTCTGGGAACGGTTGCATTAGTCGCGGTGTCGACCTACATTCCATTCATACCGGGATCCTTTAAGCGTGAAAAAGAAAGAAACATCTAGGCTGCAGGATAGCCTTCTTTCACAACTATTGAATCGCAGGGCAAATTGTAGAGGCTGCGGAAACCAGCATACAATTTCTGAAAAAAAACGGTGCACAGGATCTCTGGGGCGCATTCTAAACTACGCTCTCTGGAAATATAAGTGTGAAAAATATCTAGGTTGCCGGGTAACCTTTCACACATAATTGAATCGCAAGGAAAATTGTAGAGGCTGCGGGGACCAGCATACAATTCCAAAAAAACGGTGCACGGTATTCTGGTAGGTAATCACATTCTCGCCTTCGAGCTTCGATTATTCATCTACGATCTCCTGTTATTATCCGGTTTTACGGTGGCAGAAGCACGCTCCAAAAGGGAGATAACAGGGATAGCACTAGCAAACATTCGGGCATTCTAGCATTCACACTTACATTCATTAATTTGCAGGCGCACCAGGTGCTTACACGGATACCTGCAGATATTCCGGCGGACGAGACATCAGGGTTGTCTCGGACGGACCGTGGACTACGGATTTCTTCGGACGGGAAATCGGAATTGTCTCGGACGGACTGCTAACTACGGATTCTACGGACGGGACATCGGGATTGTCTCGGACGGACTGCGGACTACGGATTTCTTTTCCTGGAATTCTTCTGGCATTGCAGAAGACGATACTACGCGGGCGGTCCGTAGTATTGTCGGCAATTTAGCTAAGGTACCTCGGGGACGCAAAATCCCGTACCAACAGTGAAGCCGCTGGTCCTTGAGGGTAGGAGAAGGATTTTCTGGACTGGACGGGATCTCGGAAAGATCTTATCTGGAACGGACAGGACCTCGACGGGGATCTGGGAATTCTAGACTGGGACATCTCGGTTTCTGGGCTCTGGTAGATTTCTCTGGGCGGCTAGGCTGTAACAGGTTTTGTGCATTATTTAAATCACAACAAAATTTACTAGTTATCGGTATTTAAAAGAGTTTATCGGTCTCGGGCGCCATCTGGACACAGGAGCTGCATGTGCATGTTTGCCAAACTATGTATATATCTGAGTTCACGTTCCTGCTCCGGGCGCCATGTAATATCCGCCCCTGCTTATAGGGGTTGTAATATTTACGCTCGTCGGGTAGCTCAAAATCGTAGGGGGTTCTCCTCAGATATATGATAATTTAGCATACAAAAACACCATCGGAATACATTTAAACAGTTTAATATTTTTACCTACGATACATTTGAGTAATAGATATTTCCAAAGTTCATTTATACAAGAAATAACACCGATAAATCCGTGTGAACGGCCGCAGTTGATAGCCGGCGTCCTTATCTGCACAGAGCGCCAGACGTTGCACGTGCGGTTGACAATGGTCCTTGCGAAGTAGCTGGAATCAAAACAGAATTAAACGGTCTGGCAATTATTCAATAAATCATATCACGGCTCTAGAGATTTTACTGATAGTGCAGGGGGTGAAGCCCGCCTCTAAATTCATTTAGGGATGCCCGGATACGGTTAAGCTAGAAAGGCCGCATTGAGTTAACAAATATGATTTTAATTTCAGAGTCCGAGCGCCGACCAAATATTGCCGCTTTTCCTCCAAAGCGGGCCGGGGAAATCTCGCGCTCTCGGACTATATTACGACTGGCAAATTTAAAGTACAACGACTGCTAACTTTGAGCACGGACGGTTTCAAATATGAATCAAATACAAGTCTAAAGCTTGAGTGCGGGCTGTTTTGATTACGTCTGGAGATTATAATGAATGCTAGTTTAAAGTTCAGGTGCGGATTATTTCAATGCTGAATTGAAATTAACAGGAATAGAAATTTACAGGTCGGATGCGGGTTATTTTAATTATGGCCGTATATTTCGTCTGGGGAGAATTGATGACATCTAGATATTTATTTTGACAAAGCCACTAGGTCAACCCACGTAAGACAGATGACATTCAGGCGGATTTTCACCACTGAGTCGAATTCTGTTTAGTGGTGACTGCGAGATGTTTCTCAAAATAATTCACTAGGTCAAATCTACTCTCGGGGAAGTTAACTAATTAATAGGTTGTTGACATCCAGGCGGATTTTCACCACTGGGTCGAAACAACCTATTATCTAGCTTGCTAAGTGCGGTCTGGCGGGTTCTCCTGAGGGGAGCTGGTGCTAGCAGGAAAAATCTCTCTTTAGTCGGATGGAGATTGGGGATCTGGGACTGGGGAAATCGGTCTGGAAGGTCTCGGAGTCGGAAGGGAAAGTCTCGTGGAATCTCTTGGAATCTCCTTTTATGGGCCCTAGAAAAGTTCTCAAGTGGGGACAGCAAGTGGGGATAGCAAGTGGGGGTAGCGGCGCACGACTCGACTTGGTACTTCCTTGTTATCTCTGGACGTGACGTCGGTCCCTGCGCGCTTATCATTACGGGCAAAACATAACTTGAGATAACGCGAGACTGGGCGATGCGTAAATTAAACACATTTTTATTGTGTAATTATAATTTACGCGGAGGCTAGCGTTACAAGATTGCGCACGTTATTTAACCGTAAGCCCATGTTTTGTTTTGTTTATTGCCAACCGGGGGCTTCACCCCTGTAAGCTATTTCGTTTTGTCTGGTGTGTAACCACATATTTAGACCATAAGGTAACTTTGTTTGGGATCCTATTTCATGTTCATATAGGGTGTCTTTTCGTTGTATTAAGCTTAAATTCGCCTCCGGGTGATTTTTATTAATGTAAAGATTTGTGTAAACTTTAATTCCCTAATTAATAAATCCATTAAAGTCAATTTGATTATTTGTTGAGTTCTGGACCCCTTCTGGGTCATCATTTAATCCAGTGTGGCAAAGGCCGAGTGTAATTTGCATTGTAAAGCTGAAAGTACGCATTTTTGATAAGCAAGCCCCAAGCTCTGGGCTAGTGTTAGTGTTTTTTTTGTTACTATTTAGCAAGGGTGTGCCTTAAGGTAAGTCGTTGTGTATGGCCACTCTTGGTGTTCTTCCTGAAGACTCGGTGGATGCTTGGACAGCGAGGCGAGGACCTCCTCATAGCTTCGTGAAGTTCTTGCTTTATTCACGTAAGCAACCCCCTTTTTAAAAGCAAGTGGCGTCCTTTTGGCAATTCTTTTAAGCAAGCTTAGGGTAAGTACCCCGTCGGTTTTTCATTTAAGTCTTCGAACCACGCCTTCCCGACTGAGTTAAGTGCGCGTAACCGGAGCAACAAAATCTGCTCCAGCACATTAAGATCTGTGTTTTCTAGGGAAAACCGGCGAACCCTGTAGTTTGTACCCGATTTTGGACAATAATTTTGATCATTGTCAAACTGATGAATTAATACCGTAACACAGTTAATGACTGTTCTACAGTTGTACTCGGAATCAACACATCGTCCAAGTACACAAGCACCTTATTAAATCTGAGCTGCAACTAAAGCTGCATTGAGCATACGCTGAAAAACTAAAGCAGTGTTCATAAGCCCAAACGGGACCCTTAAAAATTCATAATGGCCATCTTGGGTAACAAATGCAGTCACGGGTATTGATTCGGGCACAAGAGGTATGTGTTAATAGCCTGAAAATAAATCTAAACTCGTGAAATACTGAAATCCAGATAGACGTCTTAATTGTTCTTCTATTAGGGGAAGAGGGTACTTATCTGGTACAGTTATTTTATTTAGTGCTCTATAGTCCACACAAAGATGTTTTTCGCCATTTTTCTTTGAAACCAATAAAACGTTACTCGCATACGGAGATTGTGACTCCCTGATTATGCCATTTTTCAATAAATCGCTTACAATATCTCTAATTTGCTCACGTTCCTGATCCGAGAACTGTCGTGGTCTAAAAGCAATAGGTGTATCAGAAGTTAATGTGATTTTCATTTCGGTTTTTGGGGTGAATCCAATCTCTTCTCTCTTCATTTAAGATATCCCAAAGTGTCGGTATTATTTCTGGTTGTTCGATACCTACATTAACCACAATATTATTAATAGAATTGATAACAAAAGTAGAGGTGTTATTGTCTTGAAAAAGTAAAGTGTTACCAGTTTTCGAATAACACACATCATATAATTCAGTAAAATTTTGTCCAATCAAAACCTCTACACCCATTACACATTCTTCGATTATGTATAATTCGATTTCTCTAATGACGCCATCGATTTTTATTTCTGTACATGTGATCAAAGTAGGTTTTAGTTGCTGACCGAAAGCAGTGGACATAACAATTACGCAATCAAGTGACTTTAAAGTTAACAAGAATTTTTCGGCGGTACGTTTTGTAATGAGAGAACACTCGCTTCCGAAATCTACGAAAGATTTTATAGTAAATCCATTAACGGAAGCATTCTTGTAAAATTTTGCATTACTATCTTGTCCTGATCTTATAACATTTACGTGCCTATATTCAATTGCTTTTTGACGTGAAGTTCCCTGCGGACAGCTTCTTTTAAAATGACCGCTCTGTCCACATTGATAACATGTTCTTAAATTACTTTTCCCTTTATCTCTTTGAAATACGCCTACCTCATTCTTTTTATCATCTAACGTTTTAAAGTGGTTCGCTAATACTGCAGGATCTCGAATTCCCGCCGTTTCTACAGAAAATTTGATTTGTTCGTCACTTATTCCGCCCATAATCAAATTAACTTTATCCTCATCCGAAATGCCCAATTTTAGTTTATGAATTAATGCTAATTTCTCAAACGTATATTCGTATAATGTAGTGCCTGGTTTTGGTATGCAAGACATCATATTTTGTAGAGCTTTGTTTAAATCGCGTTTTGGTTTGAAATTTTGCAACAACATTGCTTTCCACTCGGACCACTCAAATATCCGTGTGGGCAAGCCACGATGCCATATCTCGGCGGGACCCCGTGATTTGCTTAATGCCAAATGTGAGACAGTTTTGTCATCCCAGTGATAAATATAGGCATATTCTTCGACAGATTCTAACCACTCGGTAACATTTTGGGCAAGTGGATTAAATTCGTCGATAAAATTAGCTGTAAGCGTATTGATACTTGAGAATTGGTGTTTATCTTTTACCGGAAGCTGGTGTGCAAATTTTGCCATACCTTCAACAATGGCATCGCCTAATTGTGACACTGTTGTCACACTTTCCGGCGACCTCCCCATCCGTCCTTGACCTCCGTTGCAAGAGCGCCTCGATACCTCCAGGTGTCATCCCGAGGGAGCCGATTGACGGGATGACGACCCAGCACCACCTGCCTGAGAACGTCGAGCGACCCACCGCTCCGACGATCCGGTGCTCTGCGTTTTTCCAGTCTCGGTCCGTGGACTTCGGATTCGTCGTCGGCGAGCCCGGTGCTGTCGCTCCACGGAACGCTCTCTGGTAGGCCGCCGCCGATTCTCCACATTTAGGACGTCCCTTCCTGCTTCAGCCATAACTCACAATCTCACTAATTAATTATCACGCGCGCAAACAAATACGACTGCTACCTAAGCAGATAGGCTCTTTATCCCACTTCTGATGTCAAATTATAAAGGAATTAAAACCAGATTGAGTTAAAAAAAGACATATAATCGCCGCAAAATGAATACAGATTACTTTCAAACGTTATTTTAGCTTCGAAGCACCTCTGTTCGGATTCTGGCCCTTAATGCCTCCGTCTCGATCATGCCGTGTTCAAAGGGCCGCTTCCCTGCACGTAACAGAGCCCAATTGTTCTCGCCTTGGCGCCATTCCGGGTGACTGCCACTGCACCCCATTAGCGCCGCGAAGGAATTTTGGGACCAGCTCGCGGGGTCAGAAACGGGGTCAGAAACGTGCTCAGTAACCAATACTTAACACGGCCTTTCCTGACTGAACTGAGTGTATGTACATATTACCTAAACTTATGACTAATAACTCATTCCTATATTACTAATACATATGCTAAACAGCAAGCGGTAAATATATAACTTATCTAACAGAATGTGACACAGCTGCATTAGCCGTTCTCCACACATACCATAAAATTATCTACGATTTTTTGTAAGAAGAAGGTATCTATTTAGTTTTAAAAAAATTGCAAAATTAAGTATTTAATAACGGGTGTTCATAAACAGTCGTCATCCCAGTAGGTTTTGACTTCAGAAATGTATGTCTATTAAAATTGAGAAAAAAATGCGCTATGACAGTACTCAATGACGTTTCATTGTGTTGCACGAATTAATCAAAGACATAACATTTTGTTTTTCAAAGCAACTGGGATGACGACTGTTTATGAACACCCGTTATAAAGTTAGGCAGCAAATAAAAGTGTGGTGACACACCTCATTTTTTAAATTTGAAACAAAGGTAGATTTTTTTGACAAAAGTTGTAGACAATTACATTATATTATAGAATGCCTCCACGGTTGGGATTCGGAGGAGGAGAAACTTATTATTTTTAATTTTGGGGAAAAATGTTATTCTCTGTAAAAAATCTGCTCCTTGCAAGAGTCATAAAACCTTATTTAAATTTGAATTTTAAAATGCGTGGTAGGCATAAATAAAAATAAAAAATTAGGAAAACAATTTTATTTAAGTACACATTTTCAATGCTTATAAGTTAAACTTTAACCCTTGAAACTTATTCTACATAATCACCACCATTTTGAGTTAATTTCTTTGCTCTTAATAAATTCTTTATTCACTTTATGCAGTACACCAGACTGATTAATTTCATTAACTGCATTTATTACTCGTTGTTGTATTTCTTCTAAATTATGTAGTACGACATTAGCTTAAACCTTCTGTTTTAAAACTCCCCACAAAAATCCATAGCAGTAAGGTCAGACGATCTAGCTGGATATTCAACAGGTCAATGCCTTCCAATCTATTTTTCATGAAACTGATCATTTAAGCATTCCAATCAAGTCGAATGAGCAGGACTCAGTTTTGCTGTCAATATATGTTTAGTCTTACTTCAGGATCCATCAACTTTAACTGCGGTAGCACAAAGTTTCTAACATTTGTAGACAGAGATGTTGATTTAAATTGTCGTTTAGAAAAACGGACCAATAATCCTATCGTAATACATACCACACAAAAGGTGTTTTTTATAACGTCGACTTCCTCGAACTCAGGAGTTGGAATTATTGCAAGCTCAGTATCCCGAATTCTGAGTCGAAACAAAACCATTTGTGCAGAAAGTTGTGTCACCAGTAAAAAAATCTTCGATGAAATATACTTGCCCTTTTTTTCTTTGACGAATTCTATTATTCGCTTGACGATGTTAAAATTGTTGCCCCTTAGATATGGTGTGGTATTCCATCCAGATTTTTGTATAGTTGTTAGGAGGTGGTTTGTGGTGTATTCCAGTTCATTTGTTGTTTTTAAAGCTAAATTTCTATCAAGATGTAGATTGATATAATCTTCAAAGCTCTTCCAGTTTGTGTGTTTTTTTTTGCTGAGCGTATGTTTAGGTTACCTATAGATTATTGTTGCACTTGTGGTGACTACCACGGGAGTTTGATCAGATGATAAATCGTTGTTAGATAGTATATCCATATAGTTTGGAGCACGACCTTTGACGGTGAAAAAATCCAGAAGGTTAGGAACTTTATTGCAATTTGATGACCAATACGTTGGACTGCCGGTTGACAGGAAACCGTAGTTATTGTCAATTATGAGATTGTACAGTTCTCCACCTTTTGTTGTCGTTAACCGTGACCCTCAGTGTGTGTTTTTAGAATTATAATCTCCACCTGCTATGAACCTAGGTCTCAACGAGTCAAAAAACGAATGTAACGTCTGTTTGGTAATATTATGTTTTGGTGGACAATATATTGCTGATATGGCTAGTAGTGCTGGTAGTTTCTGAACTTCAATAGTCGTAACTCGTAAAAAATCAATTTAAACGACAATAATTTGTGATGTATGAAATCTTGAATGATTACAGCTGAACCACTATGGGCTGTATCATCAGGGTATTGTGTGTGATAAATGGAGTAATACGGTATTTTTAGGTAGGATCTTTCAGTGTTGTGTGTAAGAAATGTTCAACTTCCAACCTTTTTGCTGTAACCTGTTGGCATTCCACAGGGCAATTCTTAGAAATTTAGCCATTATTGGATTAATCTATGAATGACAGTGGTTTATTAGTATGTTTAAAATCATACTATTTTGCTGTAGGAGTTGATTAAACATACTTTTAAATTCATCGAGCAATTTACTGAGACTTAGGTCATTAGTAAGAGAAGGATTTTTTAATGTTTGGGCATAGACTGGATGTGTACCTATATTGTTATGATACAACCATAATGTGGTTAGAATCAAATTTGTTAAAATTGGAAAATTACAGTAGGGTGGAAATGGTTTGGATTTATTCGAGGATAAGGGATATGTGTATGGAACATAGATAGCTATTTGTAAAACAGGTGGATTTGAAAATAAAATAATATTGATAAAATACAGTTTTAAAATGAATGACAAATGCTTAATTTGAAATAAAATAAAGTAGGTTTAACTCAAATAGATAAGATTAGAGTGTATAAAAAGGGAAATGAGGTAGTTAAGAAATTTGTTTCTGACTATTGATAATAACAACTTGTAAAAAAATGCAAGAAAAATAATTTGGATTAATTAAAAGTATTGAAAATTAACCCTATTTTATTAAAAACTGTTTGAATAATTAAAAGGGTAATTATAAAATTTGCGTGGTGAAAGATATAAGAAGATTAAAACATAAGAAGAATAACTGATATAAAACTAAGGATGGTTACAAGTATGTGGTTAAAAATAATAAGCAAGCAGAATTAATCTATAAAGGCGAATAACTGGAGAAGAATGTGAAGTCAAGTTTATTGGGAAAATACATTTAAACGTCAGACATTCATTGAATTGGATTACATCAAGCTGTTCAGTAATAAGAGAGAGTTCCAGAGGAGTACCATCAGTTAAGGGGGCAAGTTCCAGGAAGTTTGGCAGCGGCAATAAAGGAAGTGGATTCGATTTGTTGGATACATTCTGTGAGAAGGTTGGAGTTGCTGATTTGGGACAGTTGGAGACGTCTAGTATATAAGAGGGACCTTTCATTGAGGGAAGGTGCTTCAGAGCTTGGATCGGTGGGCAGAGAGGAGCAGGTTGCTTATCATCCTGAACGTAGTGGAGATCAATTGAAAGGCAATTACTAAAAAGAGGCAAATACAAGACTATAAAAGTAAATTAGTTATCAAAGAATTACTTACTGTATTTATAATATTGTTGTGTAATAGGGAAATAATCTGAATTTCAAATCTGTTTTTTGACATTTGGTTATTGACTTATGCAAATGAGATTTAAAATATTAGAAAATCAATCTTCCAGAAAGCAAGTAACTAGATAAAGGAATCCACCCCTGTTGAGTTGTCAGGAACTATCTATAATAGTAATTATTGACATTCTAATACAAAATAGAGCAATTTTAATTTTAAAAAACTTATTAATATCAATACTTGAAGGTTCATTACACATTTAAAGCACAGCAACGTGTAGCCAGTGCAATATATTGGTTGGATGGGAATGGGTCTGTTATTTTGAAGCGATAATAAAAGCGGAAAGTTCACCCAATTCCGGAAGTTGTTTGTTACTTAATGACAATAGCCGTGACAGTCTCCGAAATCAACATATTGTATTGTTGACAGATTTGATTGAAGGTGTAGCCGGAACGGGCTATTTTAATTTAATTTCTTGTTCTGGCTATTTTAAATTTAATTAAAATGATTAAGATGTCGGCTACAATTGCCGGAATGATACCGGCTCCGGGCAGCTCAGAAAAGCCGAAGAACCAATTAATAATCTCAAGTTTGTTGCCCAAGAAAGAACACAGAATAAGTTTTATACGCGTATAATATATTTAGCTAAATACATATCAAATTAAATTGTATTCAAAACGATAGGAAATAAAAATGTAACACTGCTTGTAAATAAAATAGAATTATGACCGTGTCTCTTTTGAACCAGGCTAGGCATGAAATAGCTCTAATGTCCTGTAGGCGGGTCTGGAGGCAAAAATTGACAGTCGTTGGTAGAATCCACCTAACGGCGTCATGTAAACATTAAATTAGATTTTGAACTTTTGCATGGACGAAAGTGCGGGCAATATCACATTAAATTACATGCATACCTGGCTCTGCTATTGTTATCTCGATCTGCAGGTGTACCGAGCGTGTCGAGATTACGGGCGGCCGGTGTATTTAGCTGGTTTACCTATCGTGAAGACTTCCCAAGTCCAGGTGAGTAAAGTTGCAATTGAATTAAGCTCGAGCCTTGCAGGCGGCGGTCGTCGGGTAAATGTGAAATTTAGGCAGCGGGTGGCTGCTAGCGCGCATCGTGAAATGGCTAGAGAATTGGATATGCAAAGTTATTAATATCGGATCGTTGGGATACCGTCTTTCGTTGCGGCTATATACGGGCTGGATTTTCTGGTGCGAACTTTAAGCCGCTCTCGTGCTACGTCGTCTAGGTCGGCTGAGTGAAAGGGACCTAGGGGAATTATTTATAGGTGTCTCGCTGATAAACCTGCCCCCCCTCCAGCAAGACGGTTTAGGTATCGGTTATCTGGTCAGATCTCTAGCTAATGAGCCTAAGGGCCTCCCGAGCAAGAGGGTCTAGGTAAGGGTTATCAGGTCGGATCTTTAGCTGACGAGTCTAGGAGTCCCCCCGAGCAAGAGAGTCCAGGTACGGGTAATCTGGTCGGATCTCTGGCTGATGAGCCCAAGGCCTTCCCGAGCAAGAGAGTCTAGGTGGCAGGAATTTTACTCGAAGAGCCTACGGGTCCTCCTGAGCAGAATAGGATTATGAGAAAGGATCGGAAAAATTTTGTCTAGCAATGGCTTCAGTTGCTCTTTATATAGCCCGGGCCAGCGTAATCGGCGGTTCCGGAGTAGGAGATTCTTGCTTCGAATGCGCGGAGGGATACCTGCGTCTGCCCGCGACGACGTCGCTTATCGTCTTCCGCGCGGCCCATGGGGGAATGCGAGAATTAATTTTTAATTCTAAAATCGCGTCGTGCTGAGCGAAACGTTACAAAGGTATGCAGTATTCTTTACAGCTATCAGTAGAGCATCACCAGCGTAGCAGATGATATTTATTTTATAAACATTGGCTGTTTTTACAATTTTAATTATTTTGTCCATTATAGCGTTGAAGAGTCTTACACCTGTTGTTATCGAGATTAATTCTGTTAAGTTATTATTTACTTTGATTTTTGTGAAGTTGTTAGTGTTTATGTTTTCAATTAATTTCAGAGGAGTTCCTGGTGTCACTTTCATCTAGTATGTATATTCATGGCGTCGTTTAGATTAATTCGGTCAAACGCTTTCGTCAAATCTGTAAAGAATAGGTAATTAGATATGCTGGGGTTGAAATTCCAGTGATTTCTCGGTTATTTGGCGTATAATGTATAGTAGATAACAGAAGTCGTAATGAAAACGCGAGTGTCACAGTCGCAGGCTTATAGTTGGTGAATTGTTGTGGAACCGCTGAACACATTCTCACGCGAAATGTACTGCGCATGCCCAAAAGTTCGTTTTCGTATATGTGCCTTTCATTTCATTAAATAAATATCGTTCTGTGTCAATCTGTCAATGTTCATGGCTGTTCGGCAATTATTAGGGGTTTTGTTACGATCCGTGTTTTAATGTTGATATTAGGCATTTGTGAAACTTAAACCGCGACATAATTACCATCTGACAATCGTTGGTGAGATAATCGTTAAAGGAGTTCGTTTCAATTATTTTATACCGTACTTGCAGTATATCTGTAATATAACCTAAAATACAACTTCACGTTTACAGGCGGTGGGTCTAGTATGTATCACAATATAGTGTGGCTGCCAGCATATACAACCTAGGAAAACACCAGTAATAAATTCTGATAGTCTGATCGGTCTCACTGTACCTACACATAAGATACATTTATTTACATTGTTCTACTCATGTTATGTATCGACATATTCCCTCAATTTTGACTATAAATATTATAATTCGTGGTTCGTTTTCGCTTACAGTTCCATTTTGTAAAAAACTTAAAATTTGTGTATGCTGCCGGGCACACTGTATAACAGTACAATATTCGTAAATGTCCAATAATACTTCGGTAAGTAAATGACCGGCAAGCATGTAATACAAATTTCTTTTTCTTTCAGAGTCTGTACGAAGCTTCCAAGTGCAGCATCTGATGGAATAGGGACCAGATGTCTTTTTTGATGCTGTAGAATTGTGTCGCAGGCTTCAGGTATAAATTTAATCAATTATCACTTGAACATGTGAAACGACCATTAGCAGTCAGAAAACACTTCACTCACTCAAAGATATATCAAAAATGTGTAGTGACTTGTATTTTAATACTGGTTTTCCTAAAGTTGCTTATAAACCAGTTAATTGGATTTGTTAAAATAACTTATTCATTACCTACAATCGTTGATAGTTAATCTACTTTTTTTACTGTTTGTAAATTATTGCAGAATTTGATTACTTGCTTACTGATTTGATACAATTAGCAAGTAATTTTAATAAGTTTCAAATGTGTTATTTGTTCTTATTCTTTTGAATGTACATTGCATCTTAACATAAAATAAAAATAAAAAGAATATGAAGGTATATGATCATTAAAGCTGCTAATTATATGTACTGAAATTTACGAAAATATGCGCATATATATGCATACATTTTGTTGAGTATATGCACTTAAAGTTGCAATATATGCAAGTAATATGCTCTATTTTTTTTAAATAAGTAGAAGTATTCTAAATAATGCAAAAATTTTAATTATTTTGTATAAGTATATTTATTTTCCTTTAAGATTCATTTTAACGTTTGACTATATAAACATGCCAAACAGCCAACGCAACTTCACGTTGTAAGCCAACATAAAAATGAGATTTCCCCTAACCCTGCCAAATTATTATTCACCCAACACTCAACATTCGACTCTTGAAATGGATTGTATGTTGTCTGATTTCTTATACTGGGTGACCATAAATGGTTGTGATTTTTCTCTTAGGTTGGCGCTTTTTATCTTGATGGCACTTGTGTTTCAAAACTGACGCAAAACCTAACCTGCTAACCTCGAATTTGACATAGTCTTAAAGTGCCACCAAGATACACAGCGCCAACCTAAGAAAAAAAAATTATTACCATTTATGGTCACCTGGTACATTGGTTCTATGGGAAAAGTGGGGTTGCTGGCAGATTATGTTTATATTGTCAAATATTTTAACAAGGACTTCCTCTTTCCTCTGCTTATTTTGATAAGCGCAAGAAAGTGAAAGTATATACCTCAATTGCACACATAAATTTTATTAATAAATTTAATGAAATAGTACATTTACAAAAAAAAAAACAAAAAAGTTCATATATTACTGATTATTGCTAAATATAACCAAATATGCAAAATCCAGAACATATGCTCAAAAACGTATAAATATGCAAAATATGCAAAATGAAACTTGGCTTAAACGATTTGTTTTCACATAATTAGTATACATATGCAAAAAGTTTCGCCAGCATAGCAAGGGTGTCTTAAAATGAAATACATCTAGTATGCTTTGGAATTTCCCATAATGCAATCTAAAATTTTAAAAGGACCTCAGGTGATTTCAGAAAATTACAATCGCAAAGTTTTAGTGGTTAGTATGATAGATAGGAATAAAACAAGTTGGCAAAATCGCATGTTCTTGTCTAACTATTTTTTTCAAATGGCGACTCTTTTTTGACGAGCACTTTCCGAAAAGAGGATGTTTTGGCGAATCTAACGATACTAATTTATTTGCGATTGGATTAAAAATAAGCTCATAAGTTATATATTTCTAAGTAAAATACTGGATAATAATTTATTTACTTTTGTCAAGTGTGCCATGGATAGCCATGATGCATAATACCTAAAAATAAATAATAAATATGCGAAAACTCTTCTTTCCCTATACCATTTACCTATACCAAATCTCATTTTGATACACCTAATACTGTAGAAGTTATGACTTGTCTAATAAATTCGTTGACACCCGGTATATATATATATGTCTTTGGACTATAGATTGTTTCATACTTAGAGTGCAGTACGGGCGGTATAGGCAATGCTTTTTAGATAGCTCAAAACTGCACAGCGATGCCGCTCAACACCTATTTTACTGGTTTGGTGTAACGAACTCCAGAGGCTCCCAAACAGCATTAATATATTGAAAGCAAATAAATTCGTATCCAACGAAAATGGAATTGCTGTTTCCCTTTTATTCACATTAAATAACATAAAGGGTGTTCATTAGAATTTGTGGTCTTGTCGGTTTTGGAACTGATGAAGTCATGTCGTGCATTAAATCATATGACTGATAACTTTCACTGGTGACACTGTCAAATTCGATGTTAGCAGGTTAGGTTTTGTGTCAGTTTGTGTCAAAACTGACTGACCATGTTTATTGGTCATATCGTCAATAAAGAATGGACAGATACCAAAGTGGAATCGCACAGGGATGCATTTTTTCGAGGGTTATCCACCGGAGTAAAAGCTCCAACGTCGCGAGGTCCGTGGTTTGTCTTAGTTCACACAGGGTTCGTTGCTGGCACGGAGTTGACTTTTTTAGCAAAGAAAAATTCGCAAGTTTATCACGACAAGATGGACGGCGAAAAATTTGAAAATTGGTTCGAAAATGATTTAATTCCGAATATTCCACAAAAAACCGTGATAGTAATGTATAACGCACCCTACCACAGTAGGAAATTAGAACAGGTACCCAACACTTCATCTAACAAAGAAACAATAAAGGAATGGTTGTTGAGCAAAGATATATATTTTGAAGAAGATTACTTAAAACGCGAATTGTTAGAAGCAGTGAATAAATACAAAAACCAGTTTAATGGGTACATCATCGAAGAATTTTCCAAATCGCATGACGTAAAAATACTCAGGTTACCCCCATATCACTGCGAGTTAAATCACATCGAAATGGCATGGAACCAAGTTAAACGTTGCTCAAAAAAATGCCACATTCAAAGAAGCTGATGTTCAAAATTTAATTAAGGATGCTTATGAAAATGTTACACCAGAAAATCGGAAAAATAAGTAAACCACACACAGAAGACGGAAGAGAAAATGTGGATAGTGGATAATATGATGGATGACGTACAACCACTTATTATAAACATAAACCGCAGTGATAGTGAAACTGAAATAGAAAGTGATAGTGATGTTGAATGAGTTGAGCTTTACTGTTTGCACTTTTATTTACAAAATTTGTAAATAAAAGTTGATGTTTATTCATGTTATACCGATTTTAAATTTACCGTAATTATAATTTTTTCTTTTTGTTTGCTCTTGTTTATAATTTTTGTACTTGTTTAGAATCTAATATAAATTGTTTTTTCCCACTTGTTTGCAATTTAATAAACAACTTTTCAGTTTTTTCATTTTATACTGAATTTTTTTCTATAAAAATTACGTAATTTATTTGCAATTAATTAAAGGACTCACACTTCGGTTATTTATATTAAACTTTGAGAAAAAAGTTTGAATGTCACTGTTAAAAGTGTTGATGCCTACTTGGTGTTTAACCGGTACACAATGGCATTATAAGGGTGTAATTGAGGGATTATAGGATTAGCAGGTAATGGTTCTGTTGCCTAAAGGATCAGTTTTTAGAATACATCTGACAACACCAATGCCCATAAGCCCAATGCTGCACTATAAGTATGAAACAATCTATAGTTAGAATATCGAAGAACTAAGTACTACTAGCTTATGTTTCATTTCTAAACTCTTGAAAGGATTTATCCATGATCCATATCTTAAACAAATAACATCGATATTCCAATGAGAACCCTCAGACCTATTTTATATACAATTTCATGCAACAAAGCATGGCCAAAATTCACTGATAGATACTTAAATTTAATAAATGTATGTAATTTAGAGGTTGTGGGAGTTTTTTAAGTAAATTTTGAAGTGATATAAAATGAATGTTTTTGTTATACTAAAGGTTATGTTTATGACACTATGTTATTATGTGATAATAGTGATATTACATAATTATAAACTGTTCATGAGGTTATCCTGTAAATCCATAAATAAGCAAATAAATAACTGAATTTCAATGGCAATCTGTTTTTATTGTAGATGTGAAGATATCCAACTACCCTTGGCTCATACATCAGCAAAAGGAACGTTCGTATCATTAACAGACACGTTCAATCACCATTGATATGGAAAATAAGTCTTGCAGCTCTGCAGGAACTGCACCATGCCGATGGCAAAACATGAATAGCAGTGAAAGTTTTGATAAGCTATCTATTAAACAAGAAGTCTTCGAATTAAAGGATGAAAATTATGAAAACAAAACATTTGACAAAAATAACGTAAATACTACTTGTAGTGAAGAGAAACCTTATAGTGACTCTGTTTGCGAATATAGAACAGCACATAAAAGTAGTCTAGTTAGACATGTTAAAACTCATACAGGAGCAAAGCCATACAGTTGCGCAGTTTGTGAATACAAAACAGCCAAAAAAGCTCATTTAGTTGGACATATGAGAACTCACACTGGAGAAAAGCCATACAGTTGTTCGGTTTGTGAATACAGAACAGCACGGAAGAGTAACTTAGTTACACATATGAAAACACACACTGGAGAAAACCAATATGGTTGCTCAGTTTGTGAATTCAGAACAGCACACAAGAGTAAGTTAGTTACACATATGATGAATCATGCAGGAGAAAAACCGTACAGTTGCTCGGTTTGTGAATACATAGCAGCAGATAGAAGTAGTGTAGTGAGACATATGAAAACTCATACAGGAGAAAAGCCATACAGTTGCACAGTTTGTGAATACAGAACAGCACAAAAAGATCATTTAGTTAGACATATTAGAACTCATACAGGAGAAAAGCCATACAGTTGCGCAATTTGTGAATACAGAACAACAGTGAAAACTAGTTTAGTTGTACATATGAGGACTCACACAGGAGAAAAGCCATATAGTTGTTCAGTTTGTGAATACAGAGCAGCAGATAGAAGTAGTTTAGTGAAACATATGAATATTCATACAGGAGAAAAGCCATACAGTTGTGCAATTTGTGAATACAGAACAACAGTGAAAGCTAGTTTAGTTGGACATTTGAGGACTCATACAGGAGAAAAACCATACAGTTGTTCAGTTTGTGAATACAGAGCTGCAGATAGAAGTAGTTTAGTGAAACATGTGAATATTCATACAGGAGAAAAGCTATACAGTTGCACAGTTTGTGAATACAGAACAGCAGTGAAAAGTAATTTAGTTAGACATATGAGAACTCATACTGGAGAGAAGCCATACAGCTGCTCAGCTTGTGAATTCATAGCAGCAGATAGAAGTAGTTTAGTGAGACATATGAAATCTCATACAGGAGAAAAGCCATACAGTTGCGCAGTTTGTGAATACAGAACAGCACAAAAAGATCATTTAGTTAGACATATAAAAAGTCATACAGGAGAAAAGCCATACAGTTGTTCGGTTTGTGAATTCATAGCAGCAGATAGAAGTAGTTTAGTGAGACATATGAAAACTCATACAGGAGAAAAGCTATACAGTTGCGCAGTTTGTGAATACAGAGCAGCTGTAAAAAGTAGTTTAGTTACACATATGAGGACTCATACAGGAGAAAAGCCGTATAGATGCTCGGTTTGTGAATACAGAGCAGCAGATAGAAGTAGTTTAGTGAAACATATGAAAACTCATACAGGAGAAAAGCTATACAGTTGTGCAGTTTTGTGTATACAGAATAGCAATAAAAAGTAATTTGGTTATACATATTAAAACTCATACAGGAGAAAAGCCATATCGTTGTTTGGGTAATTAATACAGAACAGCATGTAAGAGTGCTTTAGTTATACATGTGAAGAACCATGCAGGAGAGAAGCCATACAGTGTGTTTGCGAACATCGAACAACACATAAGAGTGATTTGGTTACACATATGAAAGCTCATATATTCTGTTTGTGAATACAGAACAGCACATAAAAATCATTTAGACATACGAAAACTCATACAGGTTTATGAATAGTGAACAGCATGTAAGAGTGGTTTAGTTACACTTGTGAAGAATCATACACGAGTGGTTTAGTTACACCTCTGAAGAATCATACAAGAGAAAATCCATACAGTTCTGTTTGTGAATACTGAACAAGACTTTAAGAGTTATTTGGTTACACATATGAAAGCTTACAGTAGAAAAGCCGTAAAGTTATTTTGTTCTCTGAATGTCATTTTTTGGCAGTGGTCTATTATGATATGTTTTTCGGACTTTTTCCACTGTCTAGGATGTAACTCACACAACGTTTCGGGAGTTTTGATCTATTCCCGTCTTCAGGTGTTCCTGGTTAGTCCTGAGAAGGACTGATATACGTTTTTCTACGTAAATTTGTGCCTCCCCCGGGGAATAGATCAAAACTCCCAAAACGTGTGATTTACATCCTAGACAGTGGAAAAAGTCCGATAAAACATATCGTAAAGTTATTCTGTGAATACAGAACAGCATAGAAAAAAAATCTCAAACCTGAGAAAAGTCGCATATTTACATTGTTAGTGAATATAAAGCAACGCAAATGTACACATATGAGCACTGTTATAGGAGAAAAACGTTAGTACAGTTGTTCTACCTACAGAAGAGCACAAAAAGTATTTTAGTTGCACATATGAGTTCTAATTCTGTAGTGTTACACACAAGTTATCGCTTAGGAAATAATCTTATTATTTGTGTATACAGTCCAATCCAGAAAAGCAGTATACATATTATGTAAACTAATAATCTTTATATAGATGGATTGGGCAGAATGGAAATTATAAACAGAATAGAAGGACGGAAAGTGCTTGGATGTTTAAATGGAATATGATGGGACAAACACGTCGCGAAAAGTTAAGAAACACATAGGAAAGACAATGGTAGAATCAGTAATGTGTTAACGCTAGCGAAGAATGGTCATTAATAGCAAAGGAAAACTTACAACTATGGAGATGGACTACTTAAGGAGAAGCGCCAGAATATCGCAAACGGAATAGAGCGAAGAAGTTTGAAATGGTTCGAACATCTCATGCGAATGGAAGAGGAAAGATGGCCACGTTTAATTTGGCAGTAGAAACCACCTAGTAGAAGTAAAACAGAAAGACCAAGAAGATCATGGAACGAAGATGTGAGGAATGCTATGAGAGCCTGTGAACTGGAAGAAGATGCACTAGAGAGAGGCAGATGGCGCTTAGGACAGGGAAGGCGGCGAGAAGCTGTATAAACCCATATATGTATTGTAATGGTCTTAGGCCCACGACTACGACTCTGCTAGCAGTACAACTTAAGAAACAAGTCACTAAGCACAGAGTTGGGGTGTTTTATGTAACTGCAATACTAAGCTTAAATTTCAATCAGTAAATGCATTGGAAAAGAGATGCCAGTATTAATAAATGAATTGAGTAAGGAACGCAAAGGGCAAAGATTGCTTTTCACAGGGTTGAAGTTGAAGTTCAAATTAATTAAATATTAGGTTTGTGCAGAATGAATAGCCGATCCGAAAGAAATGAATAGTCACAAAAAGGTTGCTATGTGCAGGTCAATGAAGCGTAGATTTCATTATAGCTAAGCAGGTAAAATTGTGAGCAATCTAAAAAAGGTATAGGAAGCCAGAATAAAATAATAATACATTGCAAAGAGCAAATTAGAAGGCAGTCAGGAAATAGCAATTAGAAAGTCAGGTAGCAAGACATGATAATGCAAGGGTTAAGCAGACAGCAAGACATGAAAAAGGCAAGTGAAAAGCAGACAGAAGGACATCGAAAAACATTTATGAAGAAACGAACTCTATAAAATATTCAGTGCAATTAACGCGAGTGAAAAGAGCAGAGTACATAATAAAACGTGTTTGTGGTGCGCAGAGACATTTTAAAATTAAGAAATGGACAATATTTTGGTTATAAGAAATTTGTAAATTTAATAATTTGTAATCAAACTTATTTTCTAAATGTCTTATTTTGATCAAAACTAATTTCCTTTAGCTTAGTAACCATAGTGATAGATTATAATTTGTTTTAATAACGGACAAACGAGAAGAACAAATGAATAATTAAATTAAGCTTGACATGTAGTTTTGTGCTCCACTTCAATTAAAGTTTTCATGTAATAAATTAACATTTTAAGCTAAAAAGTATATCATTGTGTTAAGCAAGTATTGAAGTTTACGTGGGAACGTTTGTGGTGATTTCCCCAACAATAAAATTAAATTTCCACCGAGAGCACCTACGAGGTTTCCGGTAGCCGTCCACATCAGGATTCCGATGTTGAATTCTGGCCAAAAATAGGGTCCAGAGCCAGGGTTTGCTACTGCAAAGCATCAGGCAGGACACCAACCAACAGCACCAACACCAGAGGAAACCGTTCCAGCTGGGGCCTCTTTCCGAAGATTGCGAAAAACACCAAATTTTAAGGTACTGTTTTAACCTAAAAGTATCAGTGTTAGCATCCGGAAATTTGAGCGCATGCGAGACCAAAGCTTGCTTATCAAGATTCAAGCATATCCTAGCATCCAGCGAAGGCGCAATTCAAATTATAAGCATTTTCCCAAATTTGAGGTTAGGCGAAGATAAAACAATTGCGAGAATCAGACGGCGTCCTTTCTGACGTCATATAACAAATTAATGTCTGAAACAAATGATAATAATAACCGCTAAAGCGCTACGATTTAAATAAATACCTCTTCGAATGTCCACAATTTTGATTTTTTTAGTCAACAACGCTTACTGCACGATACGAGCCATTTTTGACAGTATTGCATACATTCTTCTTCTTCTTCTTCTTCAGCCTTGGTCCGTCCACTGCTGGACGTAGGCCTCCCCTAGATTTCTCCAAGTTACTTTGTCTTGTGCAATTTGATGCCATCGTTTTCCTGCAAATGCCTTTATGTCGTCGGTCCATCTTTTCTGTGGTCTTCCAACGCTTCTTTTGTATGCTCTAGGTCTCCATTGCATTATTCGATTTGACCATTGTTCAGAGTCTTTTCTTGCCACATGCCCTATCCAACTCCATTTTAGTCTTGCGACACGTTGCATAATGTCAGTTACCTTGGTTTGGTTTCTAATTTCTACATTTCTGACCCTGTCTCTACGACTAATGCCAAGCATAGATCTCTCCATGGCACGCTGCGTTATTCTCAGCTTTTCAGAACTTTTCTCTGTTAGGGTCATAGTCTCTAACCCGTATGTCATAACCGGCAATATACAAGAGTCATATACTTTTTTCTTCATACAGTTTGGCACTTCTTTGTTTTTTAGAATGTCTTTAAGTTTAGAAAATGCAGCCCAACTCAGTCTGACTCTTCTATTTATTTCCGCGATCTGATTTTGCTTTCCCAACTTTATGAGATGTCCGAGGTATACGTATTCTTCCACTGTTTCAATGTGTTCTGAGTCTATTGTGAATTGTTTTGTGCTGTTAGACATGATTTTAGTTTTATTTAAGTTAATTTGTAGGCCAATGCTTTTTGCTACTTCATTTAGTTGTCTCGTCATGTCTTCCAGTTCATCTGGATCATTGCTAATAAGAACTATATCGTCAGCAAAACGCAAGTGACTAAGATATTTTCCTTCTATATTTATACCGTGTCTGTCCCATCTTAGTTTTTTGAATACATTTTCCAGTGCCGTTGTAAACAACTTTGGGGACATCGGATCTCCCTGTCTCACGCCTCTTTTAATAGGAATTTTTTGGGTATTCGTGTTTTCATCTATTTTTATCGTGGATGTAGCGTTTTCGTAGATATTTTTAATTAATGCAGTATATCTTGAGTCAACCCTTGCGTTGTTTAGGGCCTGAAGTATAGCCCACAATTCTACGGTATCAAAGGCCTTTTTGAAGTCTACGAAACACATATGTAAAGGTACGTTATATTCTTCACATTTTTCTATTAACGTTCTCACAGCCTGCAAATGGTCTATGGTGCCGTAGCCTTTCCTAAACCCCGCCTGTTCTACTGGCTGGTAGAAGTCGAGTTTGTTTGTTACTCGAGATGTTATAATCCTAGTTAGCAACTTATACATATGTGATAGGAGGCTAATGGGACGGTAATTCTCTAAGTTAGCTACGTCTCCTTTTTTATATAGTATAATTACTTCTGCGTTTTGCCAATTTGTTGGAATTTTTCCTTCTTGTAAACATCGATTTAAGAGTTGTTTAATTACTTGTAGTAGTGTCTGTCCGAATTTTAACATCTCGGTTGTTATTCGGTCTTCGCCAGGTGATCGGCCATTTTTCATTAATTTAAGTGCTCCTTTGATTTCAAATGTTGTTATTTCAGGAATATCTTCGGAGTTTACATTTATAATTTTTTGATTTTCGTTGGGATCATTGGGAGACAGGTTTTTTGATGAATATAGGTCGGTGTAAAAGTCAGCTATTATTCTAGATATTTTAATCTTATCGGTAATTATTGTTCCATCTTTATCCTTTATTCTATTGAGACGTAATTTACCGGGTGTCAGTTGTGATTTTAGAACTCTCATGTTCTTGTTGTTTTCTATTGTGTCCGTAATCATTTTCGTATTATAACTTCTGGTATCTTTTCTTATGCCTTGGTTTATACTTTTACTTATTTCCGTATATTCTTGTGTGCCTCGGCTTAATTTTCTTCTCTCCTCAATAAGCTTTCTGGTTTCTTCACTAATTTTTTTGTTTTTTGATGTTTTATTTCGAGTAGTTATTTTTCTCACTGCAATGTTTATGCTTTGTGTTATTTCTTCTGACAGTTTGTCTAATGTTATTTCATGTTCATTTATCTTGAAAGTAAGTTTTCTTTTTAATTCGGCTTGATATATTTCTTGGTTTTGTTTTAAGTCAGTCCGACTCGGATTTACATATCTGCCAATCATTTTGTTTCTTTCTAACTTGGTGTTTATTCTTACTGCCGCTCTTACAAGTCTGTGGTCACTTCCCGTGTGAAAGTTATTTAGAACGGATACATCTGTGATGATATATTTATGCGTAGATATTATAAAATCTATTTCATTTTTCGTGGTTCCATCTGGACTTTTCCAGGTCCATTTTCTCTCCGATTGTTTTTTGTAGAAGGTGTTCATACAATAAAGTTTTTCGCTCTGGAGGTATGTTAATAGTTCTTCTCCTCGATCGTTTCTATTCCCTATGCCGAATTTTCCAGTATTTTCTATGTTGTCAGTTTGTGTTCCTATTTTGGCATTTAGATCTCCTATTAGCAGACATACGCTTGAATTATTTGAACGCTGTATCTTTTTGAGATTTGTAGGACAATGTATATTACCCTATTCGATATAGCTCTCATTTTTGTAATAAGATGTTTTCGCTTTTTGTTTATCAGTATTGCTACACCTCCGATATGATCGTTTTCATTTTTGTCTGCGTTTTTCTGATACAAAACGTGACCTGAATTCAGTGTTGTACATTTTTCACCTGGTAGTCGCGTTTCGCTTATTCCCAAGATATCCCACTTGATTGTGTTTAGCTCTTTTTCCAGACCATCCAGATGTTCTTTTTTTTCGCATGGTTCTTATATTGTAAGTTGCGACATAAAGTTGTGCGCATAAGCAACTTGGTTTTCCTAGTTTCTTGCCCGACTTCTTGCTCGACTTCTTGCTCCCCCCATATTCCTTGGAGCAGACTGACAATTTCTTGTCAGTGTGGGATTCCGAGCGTCTCGCTCGACCCACCTGGGGATTGTTTTCGGAAATCGACATTTCATTAAAGGGGGTTTTGGCCATACTCTACCACGCTGGCCTATGCGGGTTGGTAGAGAGTAGAGGTATAGGAAAAATGGACTAAGGTGTAGATGGAAATTAGAGGTTAGGACATGATCTCCCCAATTTTAGGAGGAGGGAGAGGAACATGGCTCGCGTGGGCAGGGACGCTTCCCTGAAATAGACCTTTCTTCTATCGGGATCATAGAAGAGTGACTACCCGCTACCAATTGCATACATTAGCGACGATGTATTGGAACTAATTCGGGTGCACAGTGGCGCACCAGATTAAGTAAAAATTACAATTTATTAGGAATTCACCCCTGGGAATAGAGTTGATTGTTCTACTGAACTAGCGTTTCGATAATAAATTGCAGATAAATAAAATATTAAAAGGGCATACTACCATTTATTTTGGATCGAGTAAATAAAAATACAAAACAACATTTTTTAATCAGTCTAAATTAAATTAAATTTTATAAAAACACCTCATAATAACAACTTACGTGCTGATGGTGTACAACACACGAGTTTGCATAACGGCATATCGACTAACAATAACCTACACCATTTACACAATACTCGACACTATAATATCTTACAATGGAATTGTAATAGTTTCTACAAAAAATTGCCTGAAATCCACATGTTGATCCATGAATACTCCCCTTCTGCTGGTGTATGCAAGAAACAAGATTTCTTCAATCAAAAGAAGCCACACTGAGAAACTACAATATCTTTAGAAAAGATATAGCTGATGGGGAAAGAGCCCACGGAGGCGTAGCCATTTTAATTAAAAGCAATTGTGTTGTCTCACAAATTCCCATTAACACCAATTTACAAGCTGTAGCAGTTGAAATGACCTTTCCTATGATAAGATAAGATAAGATAAGATAAGAATTTATTAGTCCATATTGTAGCTTCTACATACAAAGAAGTATATAAAAACAATTCAGACAAGTCCAAAATTTAATATAAAAAACGCTAAGTATTGTAGGCATGTAGCAATACACAGAATAAAAATATGCACTAAAGGGTCAGGTTGGTTCACGTTTAACACAGTGCTCAATAAACTCATTAATAGAATAACAAGCAATCTGAAGTAAGAAGTCTCTTAGTTTTCTCTTAAATATAGTTAGAGTTTTTGTTTGTCGTAGTTCAGCCGATAGAAGATTGAAGTATTTTGGACCGGCGTAATACATAGATTTTTTGTAGTAAAAATGATTGAAATCAGGGGCTCTAATATCATCTTTGTTACGAGTGTTATATTGGTGGTTGTCACCATTTAAGGCAAAAGTATCTTTATTTACATATACATAGCATAATAACTTATATAAATATATACTAATGACGGTTAAAATGTTATTTTCACTGAATGTTCTTCTACATGAATCTTTAGGTTGTATGCCAAAAATCAACCTAATTATTCTTTTTTGACAAACAAATACTCTATTAAAATGTTGAGCCTGTCCCCATGACAAAATATGGAATGATAAAATAGGATATATAAGTCCGTAGTAAGTAGACATAAGTGCTGTAATTGAAAAATCATTTTTTAGGTTTAAAATAGCAAAAAAATTACGATTGAGTCTTAAGCACATATCATTTATATGACTACACCAGTCAAAATTATTATTTATACAAATGCCAAGAAATTTGACGTCAGTAACCTTTGTTACATTCTTGTCACCAACTAAAATATCCCGGAGTCCGGGTGACTTAAATTTTGGGTAAAACTCAACAAGAACAGTTTTAGACATATTTATAATTAAATTGTTCTTGTTGCACCACAGTGTGAAATCATTAATAATTTGACTTATTTTTGTACTGAGGATATCAGGATCTTTGTCACTTACTATTATACTTGTATCATCCGCATACATAAAAGTTTTACCAAAAGTGATGTGCTCAGGCAGGTCATTTATGTACAAAAGAAAAATCAACGGGCCAAGGACACTGCCTTGAGGCGTACCTAATTTTAAACAATGTACGTCGGAGTATACATCATTGTTTTTCACAATAAATTTCCTATTTACAAGAAATGACACCAACCATTTATTCAGAGAGCCCCTTAAGCCGAGTGCATTCATTTTATCAGCAACAAAAGCTGGATTTACAACATCAAATGCACGGGATAAATCGAAAAAGATTCCAGCAGTAAATTCATTTTGATCAGTAGAGTTGTAAATATGTTGTACAAACTCGGTACTGGCAGTTTCTGTAGAACATTTCTCTCTGAATCCATGTTGACAGGTTGTGATTAGTCCTCTCATATTAAGAAAACTAAACACTTGGTTGCAAACTACTTTTTCAAATATCTTAGATATACAACTAAGGAGAGATATCGGTCGGTAGTTTTCAATCATTTTGGGGTCTTGTTTTTTATATATTGGTAGAACGAGAGCTACCTTTAAACGCTCAGGAAAAGTACCAGAAAGTACGGATTTATTTAAAATCTTTGCCAATATGGGAGACAATATATTACTACATTTTTTGAGTAATAACATGGGAATTTCATCAAACCCAGTCGACTTTTTGTTTCTTGAGTCAAATATAGCTTTTTCGATATCATAATCAGAAACAGGGATAAATACCATAGAACTGTTTTCAAGCTTAGAAGTTGTACACGCATTTGACAAACCATTGGGAAATTGTGCGTTTAATTGCACTTTAACAACATTTCCAAAGTACAGGGCAAAAGATTGAGCCACCGACCGACTATCGGAGATGACTTTTCCGTTAATATTCAGCTCAATTTTTGGAGAGGTCTTACAACCACCTTTCAGTTTATCATTAACCAGTCTCCAAACGCTTTTAGATTTATTTTGAGAATTATTAATTACGCTATCATTAAAAAACTGCTTTTCCGCCGTTATGATATTTTTAAGTTCTTTTTTTCTCTCTTTATAAACATAATTTAAATCATCAGAATTCACCCGTTTACGCAACCAATTGAGGTCTCTCAATTTGTTGGTCATATCCTTTAAGTAAAAACTCGGTTTAAATACTTTGGGGCATCCTCGAGAATTATTTAATTTACATTTAGGAAAAGCCACCTCAAAGGCGTACATTAAAGGTTCCCAGAAACAGTTAAACACAACATCAATATTATAATTGTTGTAAAAGTCAAGATTTAACAAGACATGGCTAAAATCGGTCATTATTTTTCCAAATTCTTGGTAACCAAATTCGGTAAATTTACGACAAAGAAGTATACTATTTATATCACTGATTTGTAATGACTGCTCCCAAACAAATCCGACCATGTTGTGATCCGATACACCGCAGTCTATATTGAATGTTTTTATGATGTCAGGTATGTCTGTGATTATATAATCAATTGCTGTAGAACTAATACCTGTTTGACTTCTAAATATTCTGGTTGGAGTGTTTAAAAGAGATCTTAAATTATAACATTCAAATAAGTCAAAAAGACTATTTTTTTCAGTTGTGTTACATAATGAATTTACATTTAGATCGCCAACTATAATTATACTATCGTACCTATCGTAAATAATGTTTAACATCTCTGAAAACTTACATAGAAAATCGTCATGACTAGATGTAGGAGATCTGTATATAGTGATAATTAGACATAGGATTTGTATGCATTTAAAAATGGAAAAATATGCATGCACATATGCTCTCTAAAATCACGGAAATATGCATTTAAATATGCTCTTAAAATGTTAGAGTATATGCAGCTATAGTTAATTTTAAGCAGAAATATGCATGCAAATTTCAGATTAAACAATAAAATATACCAGTATTTTTTTTTAATTAAGAATACAATAAATACAAAGCACAAGTAAAACGGGATAATATAGTATATATATATCTACTTAACTCCAAATAAATAATTAAAAAATCACACTTACAGACTACAATTAACGTTAACAATGAAATAAATTTTTAAATTTTCAAATATGAATTTGTGTCTTTTGTCAGTAAATATATTTTTATATTTACAAAAGCTCCTTTTCACATCGCAGGACGTTACCGGGGCGTACTTAAAATTATTCATTTCTGTTAATGTGTAATGTTTTAATTCGTTACCAATTTCACCCTGCCCAAGTAACAAATTATTTTTTTTTTATTAAGTAAAAACCCGTATTTTTTCTAAAACGTTTTCAAGTTTTTGCTTGATACTTAATGCTTTTGGTCCACGCACCTTATTAGTCGAAATTTCTGTTTCATTAATTAATTCGATGCAGTCTTGAATTGAACATCCTTGAGATTCTAATTTAGTAATTGGTTTACCTCAACATGCAAAATTGGATAGAATAAATAGCAATTCTTCGCGAATTCCCTTTACAGCAACTGTTTTTTTTGTGCATTTTCGATACATATGATGTCGTTTTTATCAAATTTATTGAGCACAGTTTTTATAAGTAACAAACGACTTCCGGGATTGGACCGTGTCATGATTGAGATCGAAGAATTCAACGTTTCGCCCACTTTCGTAAGGGGCTTCATCAGGAGGAAAAAAGCAAAAGAGCACGGTAACTCAACGTGTTAACCACGCCAGAGGCGAAACTCTTTGCAAAGGGAAGGGACAGAAGAGCACGGTAACTCAACGTGTGAACCACGTCAGAGGCGAAACTCGACTGACTATCGGAAGAAGAAAAGCTAGAATTTATAGGCAAGTGCCGTCGCGATTCAGCAAATGCCGTCGCGGTTTAGTGGCGGAGGGCGGGGCTTAGGAATTAGCACTTTCCACATAGAAGGAAGGGGAAAGCCTTCGTCCCGATTGATATTATTAGGGTGTTTGCAAATCTCAATGGCTTCGCGAATCTTTCTGCTAAAGAAGAATGGGGATTTGCAGATGATGGAAGTTTCATCGAAAAGGATCTTATGACCAGTATCGCGTTGGTGTTCGGCGATGGCCGATGATGAAACGAGACCTGACTTGAGACAGCGCTGGTGCTCAGTGATGCGAGTTTTCACTGAACGACCTGTTTCACCAATGTATACAGCATTACAAGAGCAAGGGACTCTATAAACACCTTTAGATGACATAGTGTTTAATTTATCCTTAGATGAAGGAAGAACCTGTGAGATTTTGCTCGGGGGTTTGAATACTGTTTTAATGTTTTGTTTTCGAAGAAACTTTCCTATGCGGTCCGTGACCTGGTGGATATAGGGAAGAAAGACTATTGCTGCAGGAGGATCGGGTTTTGGAGGTTTGGGTGGCCGTGGGTGAATATGGCGATTAATGGCAGACTGTATATCCCTAGCACGGTAACCGTTATTCCTAAGAGCTTTCCGAATGTGATTTAATTCAGCGTGGATATTATCGAGTTGGGATATGGAAACAGCCCGGTGTACAAGCGAATTGATAACGGAAAGTTTTTGTGTAGGATGATGGTGGGAATCGGCATGTAGATAGCGATCAGTGTGAGTGGGTTTGCGATATACAGAATGACCAAGTTTGCCACTGGGTTGGCGAAAGACCTGTACATCTAAGAAAGGAATGGAACCGTTACTTTCTATCTCCATGGTAAAGTTAATGTCTGGATGTTGACTATTAAGATGATTTAAGAAGACGGGTAACGTGTCTTTACCATGTGGCCAAATAATAAAGGTATCGTCAACGTATCGGAACCAAACCTTAGGTTTCAATTCTGAAGATTCCAGAGCTACGGTTTCGAAAGCTTCCATGAAGATATTGGCAACGACAGGTGAAAGAGGAGAACCCATGGCCGCACCAGAGATTTGTTTAAAGAACTGACCTTGAAATAGGAAATAAGTGGAAGAGAGGCATTTTTCTATCAGGGCAGGTAGACTTGAAGACGTCTCCTCATGCTCTGATAACAACTGTTAGATTATGACTATGGAATCGGGAATAGGAACTTTGGTAAAAAGGGAAGTGACATCGAAACTCACAAGTAAATCCTCAGGTTCAACGCTTATATTGGATATAAGTTCAACGAAATGGGCTGAATTGCGAACATACGAGGGAGACTTACCAGTGAACTTTCTGAGGATAGTGGTTAGGTATTTAGCTAATGAGTAAGTAGGGGAATCTATGGTACTGACAATGGGCCTGAGGGGAATGTCTTGTTTATGGATTTTGGGAAGACCATAGAGACGAGGAGGCTTTGAAGCGCGAGGAATCAACCTCCGTTGAATATCAGTGGACAGATCTGAAGACTTTATGAGAGAAGTGACTTCCCGTTCGATTTTGGAAGTTGGGTCGCGAGAAAGTAGGGCATAAGAAGAATCTTGGAGTAAAGACTTAACCTTAGTGATGTACTCTGTTCGATCCATAACTACCGTAGCATTACCTTTATCAGCGGACAAAATTGAGATGTCGGAATTGGAACGTAAGGTTTTGAGAGCATTCCTTTCGTCTTTTGTAATGTTACTTTTGGGTGGTTTAGATGAACGTAAACACCTGACAGTTTCAAAGCGGATAAGATCGGCAACGTCTTTAGGAAGCGTTCTCACAGAAGATTCTATCGAACTAATAATCTCTTCCGTAGGAATGCTTTTGGGGGCTAGTGAAAAATTCAAACCTTTGGAAAGTATGGAATTTTCGCTAGGAGAGAGGGCACAAAAAGAAAGATTAATGACCGTCTTAGAACCACTTTGATCTGTAGAGACCTTTACCGATGACATCAAGGAATGAAACTTACGAAGATGAGTCGCAGTTGTAATTTCTAATGTTTTTTGGGCCTGTGTGTAGGTGATTGAATTGAAGAGAGACCAGTCAAGAAAGCTAAGAGTATTGGATAATTCTAAATGAAGATCTAACAATTGTCTTGAAATGGTATTCACAGTTTTTATAGTTTCGAAATTTTGGGCATAATATTCTGCTGCATGAATCCAAGTACCCCAACGTGTTAGTATAGGCTCTAGAGGCAATGGTATTTGAGTTGTATTCTTAAAGAACAGAATTTACAGTCAGGTTTATTCAAAATTCTTCTATAGCGAGTATTTGAACATGTGAATGTATTAGAATTAATAAAAAACAGGAATAATATGCAGTTTTGGCTTAAAACACTGAAAATATGCATGCATTTATAAAAAATACCAAAATATGCATTTATATGCACTTTCAAATTTACGTATGAGGTTCACGTGTAATTAAAACACTTAGAAATGTCACTTAGCATATGTTTGGTAAATGCAAGAAAAACATGCAAATGCATACAAATCCTAAGTCTAGTGATAATACAAGTTTTTTCAAACTCTATGGCGCTACACTCAAAAATAAGCTCCGCAGACAATCTAGCAATACATTTAATCGGTTTATATTTATTTATAATACAATTCTTTACAAAAATTGCAGTCCCACCATGAATATGATTATGTCTACAGAAATACGTGGCACATCTATAATTATTAAAAACCATGTTACTGATTTCGTCATCACGACACCAATGTTCACTAACGCAGAAAAAGTGAGGATTATGGTTTTGCAGGAGAATGTCAATTATATTCATTTTATTTTTAATAGACTGCGTGTTAAAATGTATTGTTTTAAGGCGGGTACTGGTATTAATATTTTTGGTACCTGAATTGTTGCCGCGCACCTCCTCTATTCCTGTTCGTATTCCAGTAGGTGTTCCCCCGAGCATTTCGAAATGGTTTTTGGTTACGAAATCGCTGAACACGCACATTGTGTGGCCAAAAGTTTTCATCAAATACCGCCACCTCACCATTCACAGCAACCGACACTTTAAAAGATGCGTGGTTGTTGTTTCCGCTTAGTTTTTGTACAGAACATATGCTGCCAGGAAATTTTACTTGTAAAAAATCATGAAAATAACTATATGTTCAATATATCTACCTTAACTCAACTGGACTACACAAGACCTTACAGACCTTATAGTACAACTTCTACAACAGTTTTTATTGCTGGGCGATTTCAACGCCCAAAGCCCCTTATGGGGCTCCCCAGAGCTAAACCAGGCTGGCCGCCTTCTTGAAGAACTATTAGAAGATCCAGCGATTGGTTTATTAAATACCAGCTCAGCTACACATTTTTCTTCAAGGTACGGCACATTTTCTGCTATAGATATGTCCATTTGTTGCTAGTCTTTTATCAACAATATCATGGTTTGTTGATTCTGACCTCCATCATAGCCATCACTTTCCAGTTACACTAAAATTTGAAAACTTTCGGCTAGACGCATCTTTCTTGGCAGAAAAATGGCTACTCCATAAAGCCGATTGGCGCAGTTTCCAGTGTATATTAGAATCTGAAAGTCAATTAGTAAAATCACTAAGTTACTGTGTGATGTAGCTAATCGATGCATTCAGAAACGCTCAGGTGGAATCCTACCTAAACGTCCTGTGCCTTGGTGGTGTGTTGAAGTAAAAACTGCAATTAAGGAGAAGAAACGCGCATTACAACTATTGAAACGGCATACCACGCAAGAAAACCTTATTTTCTTTAAACAAAAAAGCTGCTAGTCTAAGAGCGATTGGAACTGCCAAAAAAGAATCGTGGCAAAATTATATATCTTCACTTAGCAGAGATACGTCTATCACAGAGGTCTGGAAGAAAGTTGCAGATAGTATTGCAGAATGCCTTTCTCAATCGTGTAATATAAATATAGCAGAGAACATTATACCCAATTTCAATTTTAGTATTTACTTCAATCTTCATTATAATTCTCCATTTACTATAGACGAATTTGAACAGGCTTTCGATTCTATTCCGATAAGCTTCATTACACATTTGCCTAAAAAAATAAAACATTGTCTTCTGAAACTACTAAATAATGTCTGGCATGATGGAGACTTACCTGAATCTTGACATACTGCCAGTGTAATCCCAATTCCTAAGGTGCACAATCCGCCAGAACCAGCACACTTCAGACCGATTGTTAATGTTTGTTATTCGATAACGTAAATAAAAAAAGCACCAGTATATTACAGAAACTTTATTAACCCTTTACAGCCGATGTGCCGTTGATTTGGGCTATGTTTCTCAGCTGATGTGCTGCGAACTGGTACGAGACCGTCTTTAACTATGTACAGTTACTTAACGACTAAATTGGCTACTTATTACTTAAAACTACCTGGAGCCGCCCTGCCGCGCTCACCCCTCCCTTACTAGGGTGAATGACTGGAAGCTCCAACATACCGCCCCCTTTGAAGTCCTTTAGGCTTCGAAACAAGAACAATTAATAATATTATGTACAATAACGTAATAAAGACTGTATAGACCAATTCCTACACCTAAAGAACAATATACAATGATTCTTACAATTAAACAATATATACCACTATTACTATTACACAAATCGTTTATTTTCACTCATTTAGAGGCAAAAAACATAATTTATTTAAAAGCCTTCGCAACACTCCGCGCACTGTTTTTACCGTCACCACTCTCACTAATTGGGCAGCCCCTGGATGAAGCTCAATTATTCTCCCCAAGAGCCACTGTTGAGGTGGTACGTTGTCCTCTGCCACGATGACCATTTGTCCTATACTAATATCTTCGAGCGCCCTTTGTCGCCACTTGGAACGCTGTTGCAGTTGAAGCAGATATTCTCTATGCCACCTTTTCCAAAAATGTTGCCGAAGCTGCTCCACTCTTTGCCACCGGGAAAGGCTATTTAATTTTAAATGGGTTGTATCGGGTTCTACCATTGTCATCAAAGGTTCCCCGATCAAGAAATGACCAGGAGTCAGTGCGGCCAAGTCATTAGGATCAAAGGTCAGCGGGGTGAGGGGTTGGGAATTTAGACAGGCTTCGATTTGGGTAAGGAGAGTGTATAATTCTTCGTACGTTAATAGCGCGTTACCTATAACCCTTTTCAAGTGATATTTCATCGCCTTAACATTTGATTCCCACAAACCCCCCATGTTCGGCGCACGAGGTGCTATGAATTTCCACTCGATATTTTTAGCAGCTAATGTGCTTATCAATTCATTTTGAAAGTTAGGATTTTTAAGAAATTGGGCCAAATCAGCCAATTCGCGTTTGGCTCCTATGAAGGTAGATGCATTATCTGAATATATGCGTGATATATGACCACGTCTTGCGATAAATCGCTTAAGCGCACCTAAAAATGATGCTGACGTTAAATCGCTCACTACCTCCAAATGCACTGCCTTAGTGGCAAAACATACAAATAACGCAATGTAAACCTTTATGGTTCTTTTACCGCGTCCGCGACCCTGCTTGGCCAAAATGGGTCCTGCGTAATCAATTCCTGATATTAAAAAAGGACGTGTTAATTCCAAACGATCTTTGGGAAGTGACGCTCATGTTCACTGATAATAAGCAATCTGGTCAAGTGATGATTTTTAGGCAGAACTATGGGATGCTTTACATCATTCGATATAGCTGCATTTCTTAGTCGACCACCTACCCGTATTAAGTCATCGTCGCCTACAAAGGGATTTAAAGAAGCTAATGGACTACATTTGTCCACTACCTCGTCTTTATTTAATTGCCATCTCTCAGCTGCAAATGCCTGCTGTTGTACAATGCGAACTAAAGCAAACGTAGCCTTTTGCAGTTCATTAGATGCCAGCGGCTCTGATTTTGCGTCTGTCTTGTTTTTGCAATTTTGAATAAATCTAAAACAGTAGGCTATCACGCGCTGTAGTTTGGAAAAAGATGAAAATTTGTCAATGAACTGCGTCTCTACATTCATTGTTGTAAAGGCTATAACCTTCTTGCGTTTCTCTATAATCTCAACATTCCCTATATCTAAAGTTGGTTGTTGGTATTCTTGATTCAACCACGTCGGACCAAAGAACCACGTTCGATCGGTGATTAATTCTCTAGGTAGCAGCCCCCTACTAACAACATCTGCAGGGTTATCCCGCGACCTTATATGGCTCCAATTTTCTATTTGAGATAACGACTGAATTTCAGACACCCTATTTGCGACGAAAGTATTTAACGTATTAGGTTCTGTCGCTAACCACGCTAATACAATAGTCGAATCAGTCCAACAATATTCCCTTTTAATGTCTAAATTAAACGTTTTCTTAACGCTATCGATTAATTTAGCTAACAATAAAGCAGCGCATAGCTCTAGCCGCGGTATTGTGACTGTTTTCAGCGGTGCAACCCTACTTTTGGCACACAATAATTGAGAACTATGTTCATTATTAGTGCCTATCGTCTTAATATATATCGCAGCTCCGAAACCTAATTTTGAGGCATCGCAAAAGCCGTGGATTTCTATTGACTTGAAAGGAAAACACGACACTACTTTACGATTGATTTGTAAATCGTTTAAATAAGACAGTTGACTTAAAAATTCAGTCCACGTCGAATGAATATCCATGGGTACGCTCTCATCCCAAGCTATTTTCAATAACCATAATTTTTGCATTATAATCTTTGCTTTCATCGATACTGGTGCTATAAGACCTAAAGGATCAAAAATCTGAGCTATCGCGGATAAAATCGAACGTTTAGTAATTTTACTACATAGTGTGTGTGTTTTAATTTCGTATTTTAGAAAATCACCATCACAATTCCAAATTAATCCTAGCGTCTTAGTTTCTCCATTCTTATCTAAATTAATTATACTATCTGGCCTTATACCACTACTTCCCGAAAGGATTTGTTTTTCATTCGAAGCAAACTTACGCAATTCGAACCCCCCTTGTGCCAAAATGTCAATTATTTCATCCTTTAGCGTTATTAGCGCATTTAATTCATTCCCGCCTGTAATGAGATCGTCCATATAAAAATCGCGACCTATAATTTTACTGCTTAGAGGATAATTAACTTGATTTTGTAAAGCCAGTTCTTGCAAACATCGAGTTGCGATGTAACTGGCTGGTTTCGTACCATATGTAAGTGTAAGCAACCTGTATGTTTGAAGGGGTTCATTAGAATTATTTCGCCATAATATTCTTTGATAATCAGCCTGCTGCGGATGAATTTGTATTTGGCGATACATTTTTGCTATGTCGCCCGTTAACGCATATTGAAAGGTCCTGAATCGCGTCAAAATTGAAAATAAATCTTGTTGAATCACTGGTCCACACATTAAATTGTCGTTTAAACTCGACCCGTTGCTAGTCCTCGCCGACATGTCAAAGACCACTCTTAGCCTGGTGGTTGAACTAGATTCCTTAAACACCGCGTGATGAGGAAGATAGCAACTCGGCACGTTTAATTGATGTTCCGGAACCAATTCCATGTGATTTAAATGCTTGTATTCCGTCATAAAATCCATATATTGCTGCTTTATTTCTGGCTTACAGTTTAACTTATGCTCTAAATTATAAAATCGCCTTAACGCATTTTGGTAAGACGCGCCCAAGGCCAGCTTATCGTTTTTAAACGGAAGTCTTACTACAAACCGACCATTTACATCCCGATGAAAAGTGCTCCTAAAGTGGTTTTCCACATTTATTTCTTCAGCAGACAAGTGTCTTTGACATGAGTATTGTTCAAGTTCCCAGAATTTAGTTAAGCTATTTTCTAATCTGCTTGCGGTACTCAGGTTGCACGAAGTTCCTGTGGTACTTAAAGCAAAATCTATTGAGCCCCCGATTAGCCATCCAAAATGCGATTTCTGTAAGAAAGGTTGATGGTTGTTCGTTCGTATTTGGCCCACACAAAGAACTTCCCAAAATAGCCCGGCACCTAGCAATAAATCTATGGGGCCTGCTTGGTTAAAATATGGATCAGCAATATTGAGATTTACGGGGATTTGAACCATGGCCCTGCTGAATGATCGCGACGGAATATCTTGTGCAATTTGCGGCACTATAAGACATTGCACTTCTGCAGTGAAATTATTATGACGGGACTTGACAGAGACTTCTACCATTTTTTTGACGTAACTGAGACCTTGATTAATACCCGCAATTGTAATATTTGTGTTCACTTGATTCAGAGATAATTTTTTTGCTAAGTTCTCAGTTATGAGATTACTTTGAGAACCTACATCTAAAAGCGCCCTAGCTTCGTGCAAGTTTCCTTTGCTATCACTGACATTGACTAAAGCGGTTGATAGCAATACAGTCGTATTAATGTCCTTGTTTGAACATATCATTGATGTTGATGGCACTATTTCAGATTCATTCAATTGAGAGGCACTGCTAACCTCTGCTAACGTTGTAACATTTTGAACTACATGTAACAAACTATTATGCCTTTGTTTGCATTCGCGGCACTTTAAGGTCGATCGGCAATCATTTGTTTTATGATTATTTCTGAGACAGTTTGAGCATAAATCGAATTTCTCGACTTGCTTAAGGCGCTCGGGAACACTTAATTTTAAAAATTCTAAACACTGATATATGTTGTGCGAATTGCGTTTACATTGAAAGCACGACGGTTTGTTGATATTCAAGTATGAAGCATGACGAGGTGGTTTTTCCCTTAAGCTTACTTTGTTTGATGGATTCGCCTGATGTGGCCTTGTTAAAGAGCTTAACGATTCGAGTACTTCGCATCGTTTGTCTAAAAATGTTATAAATTCCTTTAAAGTTGGAATCTCGCTATTTAGACACGATTGCCACTCTTTGTTAGTGGTATAATCTAATTTTTCGCTCAAAATTGGAACAATAAGTGCATCCCAAGAATCAACAGGTAAATTTAGAACCTTTAATGCTGCCATGTTTGAGTTTACCTTGTCTACCAATTGGCGCAGCAAAGTATGAGATGGTCTAGAAATAACTGACAATTTTAATATAGACTGAACATGTTCTTGTATGATTAACCTTTTATTTTCATACCTTCGTTTTAGAATTTCCCAAGCAGAGGTATAATTAGCTTGTGATACAGGCAATGCATCAACTGCATGCAGAGGTTCTTGCTTAAGGCAGGATTTTAAATAGTGAAAACGTTCACAATCATTTAATTTGTGGTTATCGTGGATTAGCGATTTAAAGGTGTCATAAAAAGCTCTCCAATTTGAATACCTTCCGGCGAATTCGGGCAAATTTAGAATTGGTAATTTGATATTAAATTGCGATTCACGCAATTTTCTGCAGGAACTCTCTGTGACGCAGAACCGGTATGATCTTCCAAAATTGATTGAATTGCGCATACTGTATTAAAATACAGCGTGTCAAAGTTATCCTGATCATCATTTTCTGACAAATCTGGATTAATCATTAAGATTTCCATTTGCAAGCTATTAAACTGATCGTTAATCTCCTTTAACATGGGAAGTCGTACCTTCAACTGATTAACATTATCCCCTTGTTCAAAATTACCTACAAAATTTGCTATTTTTGTCAATCTAGCCTTAACATGACCCCGTTTGTGAATCAAGGTTCCTAATTCCGCCGCCATTTCAATTAAATATTAGAATAGACTGAACGGCGACAAAGATATACACTCTCCGATGATAGGACGGGTGAAATAGAGTTATGGAAAGGATCACTGACCTGTTTGACCTAATGCCCTCCGTTTTTCTACTGATGTGTAGTTGATGTAATTGGCCTTGATGCTGCTGATATGCAGATAATTTGATCGGAGTCGTCGTCTTGAAGCTGCTGATGTGCAATAGGAAAACGTCCCTCGTTGGTGCTGCTGTTGTGCGGCTGATGGAGCTCGATTTCCAGGAATTTCGACGAACGAACACACTTTTTAAATTAATTTACCGGTGATCCGGGTCGAAGGACCAAATGTTAATGTTTGTTATTCGATAACGTAAATAAAAAAAGCACCAGTATATTACAGAAACTTTATTAACCCTTTACAGCCGATGTGCCGTTGATTTGGGCTATGTTTCTCAGCTGATGTGCTGCGAACTGGTACGAGACCGTCTTTAACTATGTACAGTTACTTAACGACTACTTCTTACTTAAAACTACCTGGAGCCGCCCTGCCGCGCTCACCCCTCCCTTACTAGGGTGCATGCCTGGAGGCTCCAACACATAACTTTTAAGATATTCAGCCAGAAAGCAAACATAGTAGCAGCCTTAGTTTTACCATTAAAACCAACTGACAATTATTAACAGAAATTCGTCATACCAGTTTTTACACAACAGAAAATCGACAAACGTGTGTGACATATTAGGTTTTTCATAAAAATACATTGCTGTCGCTGGTCCACATTTTAAAGCGTTTTATTCTAGCGTATATTTCGACCCTCAAACAAAAACCAGATACAGTCTTTACGTAGGAAGAGTCGATAAAGTGTCGAGTAAATTCGTCCACTGCAAAACGCGGATTACATTTCGTCTAGAAATGGGGCGACAATGACCAACATTCTTGACACTAAACTGGCGGCAGTAACTTTTATTTCTCAATCTGGCATTCTATATTTATGTATTTGCTAATAGGAAAAAAACGTACTTCCTCAATGATTTTCGATCATTTTAGTGCCTCCAGCCGTCATTAACTGTTTCTATGGACCATTCAGCTTCCAAAGCGTTCACAGTAATGCATTTGTTTGAACGAGCCAAGCGCTAATAATAAAATATTTAATGATCGGCAAATGCATCAGTTTTGCTTATTAGGCCACTATTTCAGACTCCATTTCCTGAAGTTTTTGTTTGCACAAACTCAATTTTTTGTTGCCGTAAGCGAATCAATTTATTAGGACGAAACCGTTTTTATCAAGAACAACTTTCAACGTCATAACAATCCAAACACCTACAAATAATTGTCTGTTGTCAGAAAGAATAATGATCGCCGCGAAAATTCCAAATATTTTTTTAGGAATATTAAATTGGCATGGCCAACTATAGATGCAAATAAAACAACGTTGAAACATCATTATTTAGAAATATCAAAGTCGAACGCACAGTTCCAAACACCTCATATAGGAACCTTTTTAGAATGGATTACAATGAATTTGAGGGCACTGGAATTGGGCCGACTCTTCACTAGTCCATTTGCATATCTGAATTTGATTTTTATAACGAGGTGCATTAATTTGATATGTGATACAGCTTCATTATTTAAGTGGCAAGATGAGTCACAAAAGGTAAAAGCTTGTGCTGGCAAATGTAACCTGATTGACAAAAGAAATAATTAGGACATCTTTCTACTTGTAGAAAATTTAAATCGGCCTTTAAAATTTTACTACCTGATGTTCTGAAAAAAAGAATAGTATTATTAAATGTACAAAAAGGTGATATAACTACAAAATATATGAATATGGAGTATCTTTATAGATATTTAATCATTAAGGGAGGTATGAATATGTTTTTCCCTGAAGTTGACATGTGTTACAGACCGAGGGCTCTGGCTCGAGGGCTGTAAGTCAACCGAAGGTAAAGAACATGAATATCTCCCGTGGTGCATACAATATTTTATTTACTAGCATATTAGTAAAAATATACTCGTCGAAATTTGAAGTGGGACACCAAAAAAAAGCTAGATTTAAAAATGCTCTAGAATGCTTAAGAATTATCCAATGTTGATCAAGTTTTTGCATTTTTGGAGAAAAATCCTCCAGCTTTGATTACTCTTAAAAAAAGTTCTAAACAATCCTAACAAAACTCTTATACAGGGTGTTGAACGTACCTGTGTTATTTCCATAATTTTTAGTTAAGTGCATGGCTTTAACAGAACATCCTGCATACTTTGATTTTATGTGAATATTTAGTATAGTATATTACCTATAAAATATTTATTTTATTTTCGTTTCTATCTGCAGTATGAAGAGAAATATGATTTTTTTCTTAATCCTTGCATTATATATCAATATTTTTATTTGACTATATTAAATTTCAAAGTTGGCTTTAAAACAATATCGAAAATGTGTTTGACATTTGGTGTAAATAAAACATTCTTTGCCAACATGGTGCGTCTAAATGAAGCTATATTAAACAGGGCTATTGGCCTGACAGAGGCGGGAACTTCAAAAAGAAGAACTGCAAATATGGTATAGCAAGACCTCACAGGGCACGTATGGTGAATGAGTATATTGAAACCTAAGATATAAATCGAATGCCATGGGCTGCTTTATCGTCCAACCTGAATTCGATTGGGCAAATGTGGGACATTCTACAAAGAAGAGTTTCCACTAGTATCAATCAATCACAAACATTGGATGAGTTACAAAGTGCTCTTTTGGAAGAATGGGCGCAAATACCAAACCGGAGTATTAATAATCTAATAAGAAGCATGCTTCAACGCTGCGAAGAACTAGTTAGGTCGAGGGGGGGCTCCCACACATTATTAGCACTTAAGTTTTTAATTATGTTAATATTTCGTTGTTTCTTGTTAAACATTAAAATGGTTTTATACCGGAAAATGTTAAGTTTATTTCAAAAAATCATATTTTTTTAATACTGCAGATAGAAACTAAAATCAAAAAACATTTCATAGATGACACACTAAACTAAACATTGACATAAACCCAAAGTATACAGGGTGTTCTGTTAATGCAAAGCACTTAGCTAAATATTATGGAAGTGACACAGCTACGTTTAACGCTCTGTATAAAAGTTTGTATTGGAGCATTTAGAATTTTTCTCAAAGGCAATAATATCTACATGATTTTCCTTCAAAAATACAAGAAAATGATTAAAATTGGATGATCCTTAAGCATTCTAGAGCACTTTGAAATCTAGCATTTTTTTGGTGTCCCACTTCAAATTTTGACGAGTATAGTATGAAATTTCAAAATGTCATAATGACATTTAAAATTAGAATATGCAAGTAACATCAAGGATTGCCTCATTGTATGGTTGCTAAAACGTTATTTGTAGTTGCATGGTTACCATGAGTTTGAGGGAGAAATAATTTGACAAGTTCCTTGAGAGTTATGAGTAGCTTTTCATATTTTGATTCTCTGATGAAAATGAACAATATCAGGTTGCTAGTAAATAATAGTATATTACTTAACAAGGGATGTAGGTAAGATTTACACTACCGAGGACCGTTTGATGCCTGAGTGAGCGAAGCGAACGAGGGTAGCAAGGTACGAGGTGGTGTAAATAATCTTCCTACATCCTGTGTAAAGTACGTAATTTTTTTCACTACCAATATTTCCTTATGTAAAGTAAATTCTGGGTAATACCTGGCGTAAAATTATGACATTTGCTAAATTGTAGTAGCCTTATAGCGCTGTGACGTTTTGTTTGACAGTTATAAACGCTCTGTGAAAAATTCTTGGAGAAAACGTGTGAATACGATAGCGAATGCTGTTTTGTGAGGTATGTGATTGTATTCTGATTAAAAATGGATAATAGTACGAACGATAATGGTTTTCTTCGTGTTAACCAAGTGGTAGACATGGCATCTTATCAGTTGTAATACATGCGGGATGTAAGTAATTCACTTCTCTAGGGAAGTAAGTACCTTGTCAAGGAAACCGTAAATTTTTTTATAAATGTTTCCTACATCCCTCAAATTTGACGGTGTAAGGATCATTTACAAATAAGGTAGTGAAAAAGTTTGAGGCATGTAGGCTACATTTACAAAAATTTTTACAGTTTCCATGACAATGTACTTACTTCCCTAGAGAAGTGAATTACTTACATTCCGCATGTATTAAAACTGATAAGATGCCACATCTGCCACTTGGTTAACACGAAGAAAATCTTTGTCGTTCGTACTATTATGCATTTTTAATCAGAATACAAGCACAAAGCTCACAAAACAGCATGTGCAATAGTATTCACGCATTTTTTCCAAGAATTTTTCACAGTGCTTTTATAACTGTCAAACAAAACGTCACAGCGCTATAAGGCTACTATAATTTAGCAAATGTCATAATTTTACGCCAGGTTATTACCTACCATTTACTTTACAAAAGGAAATATTGGTAGTGAAAAAATGTATGTACTTTATACAGGATGTAGGAAGAATTACACTACCTCGAACCTTGCTACCCGCGTTCGCTTCGCTCACTCAGGCATCAAACTGTCCTCGGTAGTGTAAATCTTACCTACATCCCTTGTAAAGTAATATACTATTTTTCACTACCTTCCTTGCAAGTGACCCTTACACTGTCTGATTTGAGGGATGTAGGAAACATTTACAAAAATAGTTACAGTTTCCATGACAATGTACTTACTTCCCTAGAGAAGTGAATTACTTACATCCCGCATTTACTATAACTGACGAGATGCCGTGTTTGCCATTTGATTAACTTGAAGAAAACCAGTATCGCTCGAACTATTATCCATTTTTAATCAGAATACAAGCACAAATCTCACAAAATAGCACTCGCAATCGTATTCATCCATTTTTCACCGTGCGTTTATAACTGTCAAACAAAACGTCACATTACTGTAACAACGCTCCAAGCTCCGAAATAGGCTACTAGATATAACTTTGAAAATGTAATAATTTTACGCTATTACAATTTATTTTACATAAGAAAATATTGGTAGTGAAAAAAATTATGTACTTTACATAGAATGTAGGAAGATCAAACAGTTCTCGGTAGTGTAAATCTTATCTACATCCCTTGTAAAGTAATATACTAGTATTTACTAGCAACATGATATTGTTCATTTTCGTCATAGACACAAAATATGAAAAGCTACTTATAACTGTCTAGGTCTTTTTCAAATTATTTCTCCCTTAATCTCATGGTAACCATGCAACTACAAACATAATCTTAGCAAGCATACATTCAGCCAATCCTTGGTGTTACTTACATATTCTTATTTTAAATTTTGAAATTCTATAGTTATTACTAATATGCTAGTAAATAAAATATTGTATGCACCACTGGAGATATTCATGTTTTTGACCTTCGGTTAACTAACCATGTCAACTTCAGAGAAAAAGCATATTCATATGTTCATATGCATAAATATCTATTTCATGGCGACAAACTTTAGGCTTCTATTTTTAACCCAGCGTATTTGTATATTGAGAAAAGTTCTTAACAGTGCATATTTTAGACATTTATTAAAGTATAGTTTTTTACTAATGCTTTTTAATTATATATGAAATAAAAATATGTGATAATAATAATAATAATAATAATAATAATAGTCTTTTATTCATAAATATGAACTCACAAGGCGAGATTCAGCATTGCTGTTCTTACATCTAACCTTGACGTAAATATAAATAATTAATTAATAGGAAAAAGTGAATTTGATATGTAGCAATCGCAAAATTAAGAAAATAAATAATTGGCTTAAATTCTAATTAATAAAGTAATAGTAACCATAAGTAAGAACTAAGCAAATAAGTAGGCATGGAGGAAGAACGTGTGTCAGGATTAGCACCTTACACCTGTAAGGACAGTAAATATTTTTTATAGGCGTTTTTGAAGAAAACGGGGGTTTTAGACCTAAATTCAGGTTTCAGTTTATTTAGGACATCAGCAATTTGGTAGCTAAATGATGATTTATACCTCTCTGTTTTATGTTTCGGAATGCTTATTGTTGATGTTGGACGTAAATTAATACCATGGGCATCAGACCTAAAATCAACTTTTTCGTAGAGATAAGCTGGACACTTACTATTTATTAAATTGACAAACATATAAGCTGTATGCAATACCCGCCTGTTATATGTGGTCAGCCAACCAGTATCTCTAAGTTTATGAGATATAGAATCATATTTTCTCACCTCATAAATATAACGTAGACAAGATCTCTGAATCTGTTGCAATTTAAGTTTATCCATAGCACCTAAACAAGGGCCGTACACCACATCACAATAATTAAGATAAGAAAGAACCAGAGATTCGCACAAATTAGTTTTAGTCTATATTGACAGATAAGGTCTATACGGGTATAAACATTTAAGTGTACCGTAGGCTTTCTTTAAAATTTGTACAACATGATCAGAAAATTTTAAATTACTATCAATTGTTAATCCTAAATTATTTACAACATCAGCGAGAACTACAGGTTGACCTCCAACTGAAACAGATACACTCGGTGCTACGGCTTCTTTTAACCGACTTGGTCCAAATAAAATAGCATTCGTTTTTTAGGCATTAATAACTAATGAGTGATTTTTTGAGACCTCTACTATGCTGCTTAAGTCTTCATTAATTTTAGAACAAGTTGGCACTACATCATCTGCTTGAAAAGATATATATATTTGTGTATCATCGGCATATTGATGAGACAAACAGAACTGCAAATGTTTCGAAAAAGTTAATGTATAAATAGTATAAAGTAACGGTCCCAATATAGAGCCTTGCGGGACTCCCGACTTCAACTCCAGAACACCAGAAGTGCATTGGTCAATTTTAACAACTTGCTTTCTATTACTCAAGTAATTTCTAAATAGATTAACGGAGGTAGTGCCAAATCCAATATACTTTAGAATAGCAATAAGTACTTCATGATTTAGGGTGTCGAATGCCTTACTATAATCAAGCAATACAAGAAGAGTTAATTTGCTGTTGTCAGTTTCTGAAATAATGTCATCCGTGATGTTAAGAAGAGCAGAACTACAGCTATACCCCGGTCTAAATCCAGACTGTGTATTAGGAAGTATATGAAACTGTTCTAAATAAGTCCTTATTTGTAACTCCATTATTTTTTCTAAAGCTTTTGACAATACAGGTAATATACTAATGGTCCGAAAATCTCTCAATTCACTGGGGTTATTATTCTTTGGCACAGGGGTTACAAGAGCTAGCTTCCAATTTTCTGGAAATACTCCTTCTTTTAAACAAAAATTTATTATATGACATATGTAGGGTAAGATGTGAGATAAACATAAGCGCACCATACCTATATCTAGTCCGTCACCACCAACAGCATTTGTTTTGATTTTATTAATGGCGCTAAGAACTTCTTCCTCATTCACTTGTTTAAATTTAAACGAGATATTTTCATTAAGAAGTCGATTTTCACTATAAAAATTTACTGCTGGGATTGTATTGTTGCCAACTGTCGGTACTGAATTAACAAAAAAATCATTAATCTTGTTGGGATCTTTCAGTGATGCTGGTATTTCTGGTTTAGCTTTAGTATGAATATTGTATTTTGAAAGTTTTGACCAAAATGTTTTAGTATCTGCATTTTTAAGCTCGTATTCAAAAAATGCCCTTTTTTCATTTCTTATTGCCTGTGTTGCATAATTACGTAGTTGCCTGTAATAATCCCAGTGCGACGGTTTCATAGTTTCTTTAAATTTTTTTAACGCCTCATCTCTAAGATTCATAATTAGTTTAATATTGTCGGTGAGCCATGGAGCAGGCGGTTTTGTGAATCTGGAGTAAGAATTAATTTTTCTGTAATATAATTTACTTTATCATTAATACTACCCATACGAAACACACCAGATAAATCCAATAACGATAAATCAGTATTAAAACTTTGCTCATCGAAGTGCTTGTATGTGCGGTATTTTTTATACTGGCATTTGATATTTTTATTTTCAAGCAACATAGTGCAGTACACGATCTGGTGATCCGTCGAGCCAAAGTCCGAAGCACCACAATCTCGTACTATTTTATTATTCGGTACTATAATTAAATCTAAAAGTGTAGCTGTTTTATCAGTTAACCTAGTTGGTATTTTGATTATTTGTTTTAAATTGTAGCTATCAATTAAAGATTGCATTTTTTGAGTTTTTACATCGGTTAAGTCAAGCATGTTAAAATTGTAATCGCCGGTACAAAACAATTCATCACAGTCTGTAATCAGAAAAGAAATAGTGCTGTCAAGCACCTCTAAAAACTGATCATAGAGTACATCAGGTGGCCTATATACGACACCAAAAATATATTGCTTTTTGTTAATTTTAAGCCTGATCCACAGTTGTTCAATTAAATCAGATGTAGGAATAACACTGATTTCTAAAGAATTCAGAATGTAAAGCGCTAAACCTCCTCCTCTTTTGTGTAATCTATCCTTACGTACTATTTTATATCCCGGTAAGTCAATATTTTTATCTATTATATCATCCTTCAACCATGTTTCGCTAATTGCTAAAATATCACACCCATTAATAATAACGTGATCTCTCAATTCAACTAAACTCTTAACTAATGATCGAATATTTATATGTACAAATTTAAATTCCTTTGCCATTAAAAAAACCAACAATATACAGTTGTAAACCAATTAAACACTATAAAAAATTTAAATAAAAATGAAATATAAACAAACATAAGACTCCAAGCTCTAAGTATTTGTATTTAACTAAAAATTAAAGTGAAAAGAAATTAATATAAAACATATCTACCCATAAATGTGCCAACACGATAACACTCTTTGTAGTCTTTGTGCTCGATTATTGAAAAATTTTGTCCAGTTCATCCTGTGAAGTAACAATACGGATTCTGTTTTCATGATTTATAAAAATTCTTCCGTCAGAAGTCCACACATTTTTTGTTGAGCACTTATTAACCGCATTTTTGAGGATGTTAGCTCTAGTCTTTGTTAGATCTTCCCTAATTGTAACACCTGTTGTTTTTAAAAGTTTCTTATTGTTAAACAACATTTGGCGCTTTTTGTAGCAGAGAAATTTCACTATAATCGGTCTTTTATTCTGATTATTTCCCTTAACAGCTCCAATTCTGTGTGTTCGCTCGAGGTCGTCCTTTGATATTGGCAGTTTCATTTTATTTTGGAACACATTGATTACGATGTCCTCAGCATTTTCTCTACTTTTTTCGGTGATTCCAAATATACGCAAGCAATTTCTTCTGCTATACTGCTCTTGGTCATCAGCAGATTTATTCATTTTGTAGATGGTGGTCTTCATTACCTCAACCTCGCGCTTCAGCTCCTTATTTTCTTCCCCCAGGGAGCTTATGTTACTTTGAAGGTTTGATATTTGCTCATTAACTTTATCTACTAGTAGAGTAGAGATGCTGTCCGCAAATTCATTCAGAAACTCTTCCGTCTTAAATAGCTCTTTTATTTTATTACTTATAATGCCATGAATGTCTTCAATCTGAGCTTTTGTAAAAGGCATTTTATTATCAAAGTTCGTAACAAGATATCTACACACTAGATGATAGCTGGCACAGCACTTTTAGAAAGTTTAAAATTTGAGGCACACTCACGGGCGCGATACGTCTATACACGACAAAGGTACATATTTGTAAAACTAACAGTTGTAACTCTGTTTTGTGAATTAATATACAACATATTTCAAATAGATCTCCCCTTGTTACAAATTATTAGTACAAGAATTCAGTAGGTAGAGCAGTGGCGGCTGTTTCTTCGAGGCTCAAGGGAGCTAGCGCCCCAGCAATCAACAGCCTATACGGCATTAGAACTAAGTAACTTCTCTATAATTGAAAATATATTTTATCATCTATCCTACCGTTATATTATAACAAGTTTTAAGTAATGAGATCCGAGGATATCTATTCAAAACCACTTAAAACATGATAACATGAGCTATGTGTCAACACACAGGCTTTTATTAATGCACCGAGCAGCTGGCAACTGCAGAAGAGGCTTCAAAATAGGGCCGAAATGTATGCGGCACTTATGGGAAAACGGCTAAAGCAGCAGAATTGAGGTAAGCAGTTTAAATGTGATGCGAAGGCTAACTACGCTGCAGCCTAAAACGACGTAAACTGCCGAGCTTATTTACAAACATAATGCTCCTGAAATGTAATGCAATCCGAGGGTAAAGACAATCGCCTATAAGCAAATGTGGTGCAATCTTTGGCATTGAAAATTAATGTATTTAAACTCCGAGCACTTTTTTGGAAATAAATTGGTTGTTATAGGTATAACTGCTTGTAGAACAATGAGAAGTGAAGTCGGGTCTTTACAGATTTGATACTTTCCACGAGTTAGGTACTCGTATAACTTACATGAGTAAGTATTCTCAACATTAATTTTAAAGGCCCATGCGTGATATAACCACTACTATTAAACTTCTACTTAAATGTGATTTTCAAAATAGCACTGAACGAAATAACAAAGGGTATCAATATAAATGGCGTAACTATAACAAACTTACGATATACAGCTAATTCAGTCCTTACGGCTATACATCAAGACCTTCAGACCCTTTTCAATCATGCCTTTGACACCTGTAAAGACTACGGTTTAGAAATCAACCTCAAAAGAAAAGCATATGACAATTACGAAAAGGCAACCTCAAGTTTTACAGGAATAATAGTAAACAATAAACCAATTGATATGACGTTTAGCTACAATACGTAGGTGCAACTGCAGTTTGAAATTACAGCTAAAGGAATCATATTTAAATCGTGGTCTTTTCTACACTACTATATGCTCTGTATAAGAAAATGAACGCTTTTGAAATTTGGGTTTACAGCCGAATGTTGCGGGTATCATGGGCTGAAAAAGTTAGGAATGAGACAAAACCTCCGCTAATCTCCGTGAAGGAAGGTACAACAAGAAGAAGACATGAATATGTTTCTAAAAAAAAATTAATATCGTCAACTGAATTTCTCGATTTTATGTATCAAAAGCAATCTAATTTTTTATTTTATGTGTAGCTGAAAAGAAAAAATTGTTTGTAATACTTTGATTTAAAATATTTGAGAAGCTAAATTATCTGCTTTTCTGTTATTCTTATCTATCACTTCGTAGTTAATTTAATTGGATGGTATCATATTATACACGTGGTTTAATCAAAAATGTTATGACAATTGTCACCTTACGAATCTACAAACTGTAGAAGCCAGGTTACAAGTTTATGATAAATGATCGTACAATACTTGAATCTCAAGATCAAATACTAACTTTCAGACTCAACTTGATCTCGATGTGAGAATGTCTGTCAAACAAACAAGATTACCTAGGATGTTTCCTAATGTTTTGAAGATAAGTGAATCTTTTTTTGTAATTAACACACTTCTATCTGTATTATAGATTTAATTTAGAATAGTTGATATTTTGTGTCTCCTATTATTGAAAAATAATTGCAGCTCGAATTAACCGAGAACATATTACCAGCACCGTTTAAATTTTGTACGTTTATGTTATTATGACTTTATGGCAATATATACTACGGTCAACATCAATTCCTCTGAATATTAACCACTTAAATCCAATAAAAAATAACTTACCTTACATTTGAATCATTTGAAGAACAACAGTGCAGCATGACTAATCATGCGTAATACCTACTAGAAAACTGAAATTACAAATATTTTAGTAGTGCAGTATCAATATGCTGGAGTTTGCTTAAGATGATGAAAGTTTCCCATATTTCATTCAAATCTAATTATAAACCGCCACAGTTCTTTATATATATATAACTGCTCTTGGCTAAGTAATAGACGGTTTCATATTACTTTAACGAGTGTGGCTGTAAATCTTTGACAAGCTTATGGTTAGAAACAACTTTATTCAACCTGTTCTGTCTGTGAAAGTGGCAAAAAATACTGCTTATATATTTGTAGTGATGACTTGATTTTTCCTAGTAAATGGATTACTGTAAATTAATACAAAGACATGAACAGATACTATACATACCTTCAGGTTAGAACTCGTAAAAACACAAAAAATGGTCTCTGTAAGAAGCTAAACATTTTTGACAGTGTTTTTGATAATAATAATCCGTGTTATGACTTAACATCATTTAGTAAAATTTTCTCGTTTGGTCTACAAATAATTATACTTTTTTTAACAAATAACGTTAGATCATCCGTTATTCACTTGCTACCGTATCTGTTTATTACAGAAATTACAGTACTATGTAAAAGCCTCTTAACTTTAATATTTGATTGTTATAAATTGATCCTTTTTTTCAGAATTATAAACAAATATTTATAAAATTGTAGGAGAAAAGATGCTAACAACAAAATATGTATGTAGTAAACATCAGGCTAATAATTTCTAATTATGCACTGTGAGTAAATGATACAACAGAATTTATTTTCTGTTCCAAAAAGTAATAATTACTAATTATTTACGGCAGGAAACAATAATATTGACAAAATACTTTTTTGTAAATTAAATTTAAGTTTTTATGGTTTATATATTTCTATTTTAAAGTTTTATGCGATAACAGTACTATTAGGGCCTCTGGTTGTAGACCAGAAAGCTGGCTTCAGTTCTCAACCACTTCAACAGCCACTAAAATCTAATGCCAACTCCACTACAACTCTCCAGTTTGGCTATGATAACCATGATAACGCCTAAAGCTTTTCAAAGAGAAGAGGCCGATGCGCCTACAGTAGGGATATAACATTACCTATAGTGAATTGCGATAGTATCTTAATTTGTGTGCATTTCCGCTAGTTTCCTGTAATTTCCACATACTTCCTGTAATTCTACTACCATTCTTGAAATTATAATAATTCCTACGTCTTGCACTTATCGAGATTTTCCGTTAGTTTTGCACCTGGTTTCCCTGTGTATGAAAGTTTCAGGAAGTAATAAAATTGCACAATCTTATTTGCTTGAAAACATCTTTGCTAAAAGTTTCAGAGTTTAAATAAAAACTTTTTCATCTACTTCTTCATTTACGACTATACTTTTAAAGTACCTAGCAACTATAGCTTAATATCGCTGTAGTTATTCGTCAATATAATACATACATTACTACATGCTGACAAGTAACTAATATGTGGCTTTACAGGTCAATAAAATCTTAAATAGGCGCAAAATCGTAATGTCCAGGTATAATTCACATTTTAAGAGACATGCTGTAAGCCGATAGGATAGAAAATTTCATAATATACATATATTACTAAAAGCACTAATTAAATTAAGATGAAACGTATCATGCCGTTTACCGACACTTCGGCACAGTGTTGTCATGAAGCGATGTTTGCCATGTGCTCTTTAGGACGCCCGCTCCTTACGACGCTTGTAGTTTTTTTAAATCTGTTGAAGGGTGCCTTCAATGTGGTATGGCCGTTATCATATTGTGTTATATACGTGATCGCGCCAGATGTGCGACGACTTGACCTTAAAAGGATTCGCATATAAAACTGCAGTTAATAACTACGAAGCCTAGACGGAGCAAGTTAACTCGGCGATTTATCAATGCGACAGACAGTGCCGATAATAAAACATTGTAGATTTAAAGATGAGAAGAGATAGAAATTTGTATTTGCAGCATTCTATTTTAAAAAAATGGGTTCATACCGAAACTCGAACTCGCGACTTCAGGTTCGACGAGTGTTTTCAATACCTACATTAATCTGCCAGCAGTGTTAGGTAACAGTTTAACGTCTATTACTGGTATGCGAATACAAAAGCGACCAATCTTCCCCAAAAACTTGTCGGTTATTTTCGTTAATATTCCACACAAACTAGGGCAAAAATAATCCTGGTAAGTTATCGTGTTTATATCCATCCGTCGTGACACATTTCACTCGAGTCGACTTAACCCTTCTATTTTTTCTTCTTCTATCCAATCCAGTCAAAATTTAAAAATTCCGAAAAAGCGAACACACATCGGACAAACAATTAACGAATTCAGATAGGAGTCAGATATACTCTACA